>JAUIRK010000151.1:122500-143260 GCA_030549495.1 Nectonema munidae | reverse complement strand
AAAACTACAAGAATCAAAAAAAAAAACAATTAAGAACACATAATGCAATTGTCTCAATTAGTAATTGGGCTTAAAAGGAGATAAAAGTAAACTGACTATTTGATGAAATTGTGTAAAAAATAATTGTATACATTGTCAACTTTTCAATCTTTTATATTAAAACTGATTTAAAACTAAAAAATATTATTATAAATATTAAATAAATTTAAATATTATTATTTATTTATTTAGGTGTTTTAAATTTTTCAATTTTGAAAAGATCTTATGACTGGAGCAAAAGATGCTAAGTGAAAAATACAAAATAGCATATAAAAACATTTATTTCACTTAAAAGCAGAAAAATAATTGGAAAAAATGTAAAAAACGCACTAATCTTTCAAAATAATCAAAAAGTTCTATTATTTTTACATTTTGAAAAGAGTTTAGGTAAGTTTGGGTAAAAGTCACGCGCGTGTATAGATGTGTATATTGGAATGTGGTCTGAGGATAGAGTTGTTAATTTCCCAAGTGATGTCACCTAATTGAAATGTTGGGATTGAAGTAATGTCTGGTGATGTTGGTTGTTAAAATTATCTGCTTGACTTATTTGTTACAATTCTGCTGTGTGGATCAGTGATAATTATTATAGTGTATGAGTTTTTAGTAATTTCACCCCTCTTATCTCTGACTGTAGAAAACCATCATAGTGTAAGTGCATTGATGTCGCCCGTTAGATTATAGTTTTTAGCTCTAAAGGTTGTAAGAATTTTTTTTATCGGAAATGTATTGAATTCGGATATTTTTTGGGTGGTATGTATATGTATATGTTTGGGGATGCTATTTGTTATAACTTAAATGTTTTGCTGTTCTATGAATGTGTTTTTATGTTCAGATTTGAATTTTGTGTACTTCATGTTTCTTCAAGGTATTCTTTAAGTATACAGTCTTTACGGCCTTTCTGTCTCTTCTGTTGTTTATGTTATATGGAATGCTAGCGGTTTTATCGTTTGTGTTGAGTTTGGTTTTGTCCATAGTGATGATGTTTTTGTTAAGCTAGAAGTGTTAACTTTCTCATTTGAGTAGTAAGTTATTCATAAAAATTACTCAATGCTGTAATTTTAGTGGCTTTATATAGAAATAAATTGTATGATAATAAGTCTGTCGAAAAGATTATTTTTCACTAAAAGAGAGAGAGAGAAAGAGTTTATTTAGCAAGTTAACAAATATAAAAAAAAGTTGTGAAAATTTATTTCTAGAGTTTTATATACTTTATCTTTATATATAATTAAATAAGTTTATTTGTTCTTAATATATAATAAATATTAAAAATTAAAATAATTTTTAGTTTTACTTGAATCTTAATATATTCAAATTTTTTGATGAATCCTAAACAGAATATCAAATTTGTATATTTTTATTTAATAAACCAATTTACCTACTATTGCATAAATTTTTTTAAACAATGTAATTAAAATGAGTATGTATAATTTTAATATGTTAAATAACTTTTTCCTTAATCTTAGAACCTCTGAGATAACTCAATTACCTAGAAAAGCTATCCATTAACCTCAATATATATATTCTTTTAAAATAAAATCTAAAGGGATAGTAGATAAATACCTCAATTTCAAAGTTTCTTACATGTTAAGCACTCAACTTAGTTTGTACATTTCGTAACAACCACTCCATTATAAATCTTTATTAAACATTAAATTGGCTTTAGTTTTATTTTATTTATTGGTTTGCATCTATTGAAAGACGCCATCATTTTAGAAAGTTTATTTTTGTCAGTTTTATAATTTTCTCTCAACATTTATAATTTAGTGAACTTTTTTATATAATTTTTAATTTAATTTAATTTGAATGATTTTTTGCCCAATGAATACATCACCATTATTGCACGGCTTGGTACTTACATTTTTAGTTCTTAACCCTAATTGTTCCAAGCTTTTTCTCATTTCTCTGTGCCGAGGGAGGGGGGGGGGGTCTTTTCAACCCCCCCCCCCCCCCCTTCTATTCATCCTTACTTTTTTTAAAATATCTAAAATTTGAGTTGTAATTAGCTTCTAAACTTTCAAGTGTATGTTTAAGCAAGGTTTAATCGCTTAAAATTTTCTCATTAGATATAGAATTAAAATTTCTATTCAACTCTCGGAAAAAAGTTTGTAAAAGGATAAATTTTCACTTATAACGAAGTTAATATATTTACCTGAACAAAAAAATCTAAAGCAAATTATTTGTGTTCAGAGCACGGCGTAGTTCCCATTTGTCTTTTGAAATAAAGCCGCAACAGCTTTTATAACTGAATATAGGGTATTTTTTGAGTTAGTAATTTTTGTATAATCATTGTTAGTTATCTATATTGATATTATGTGAAGAAATTATAAAATGTTTTTAAAGTATCGACAGGTTCATTTGATTGTTTTGCAAAAACGAGTATTAAAAAACCGCAAATTTGTTTCACACTTATTATTTTAAACTCTAAATGTAAAACAGCCTAAAAATAGAGTTTTCTTTGCCAATTTCTCTAAAACATGAAATTGTTATATAATTTGAATTAAAATGGTCGTGGATAGGTTTTTACACATATAAATAATTTTCCTTTATGATTGCCAAAAATGAAATCACAGTGTCCAATTCAACATATTTTGATGTAATACTTGAAAGTATATTTCATTAGATATAGTTATATCAAAGAAAATTTTAATTGACACATTCTCAAAAATATTGATGAATTTCAGAAAAATTTTAAATATAGAATGTTAAATGTCTAAATATACATATAAAGTTATTCCTTTTCTGACATTTCAAATAATCTTTTTATTTAAAACACACGTTTTGCGCTTTAATAAAAATAGTATCAAAATTTTTCTGAAAACCTATATTTATTGACAGATTTGGACATGAAAATGTCATCTAATTGTCATTAAAATGGTATCAAAAGATGCAGCTAGCAATTATAGGAAAAGTCAAGTAGCCCCATAGCAAGCAGTTAAGCTGATTTCGTACGAAGTAGGTTTTTGTTTAGAGGGGGAGGGGGTTGAAAAAAAACCCCCCTCGGCACTATTAGGGTTAATCCCACCATGAATGCTGACAACTGCAGGCATTTTATCAAGTTGAATTAAGTTGTTTACATAGCTATACTTGGTTTCTAATCTGTCATTAAAAAACTAAAGCTTAAATGTAAAAATATTTTGTTAGGTACTGATAAAAATGATTTTGTTCAATTTTTGTTTGAAAATATTTTTTTTTATAATTTTTATATTATTTCTCATTTATTTTTTATATTAAAAGTCAATATATTTATTGATAAATAAAAAACGATGTTTTTTGAAAATAAATTGAGATCCCAATTTTGATTTGATTACTTAGGGAAGCTTTTAAATCAGAAATCAAAAAATTTAAATACACTTATCATTTTAGTAAAAATGTTCATTTAAAAATTATGCAGGCATAACATTTAGACCAAAACAATTTTTATTCATAACCCTAACACACATTACGAATACATATGAATACATTCATAGTGTGACATTAGGCACGCATACACTGAAATACAGGTTTTTTTGAATTTGTATTCTCGTTGAACTATTTGAGGTCGTTCCTCCCATTTTGAAAATTGCGGCATTATGTAATTCTGTAACGTATACTACCTCTACCTTAGGAAGAAGAAGACATACCCTTTGAAGAAGATTTGCTGAAGAATTCGTATTCTCTTAAATGCTGGCAGCGATACATAGAGCACAAGTCAAGTGCTTGCAAAGAAGTTTTGTTTTCGGTCTATGAACGCGCGTTGAAGGAACTGCCTGGCAGGTTCACCCTTTATTTATTTATATTTTCATCTTAATTCCTCGGAATTTAATAAAAACACGTATACAATTTCAAATAGTTTGCTTGGATTACTCTTTTCTCCATGAAAATTCGAATACACCCAAACATTTTGTACTTAGAAATTTTTGTGACAAAATATTTATGAGGGGGTTTCTTATGGGTTCAACTTCTTTAAGCTTCGGGAAATATCGGAAAACTTCATTAAAAATAAGCACCAAAATTTTTTTGTTACCTTTTTTTTTAAATGATCCTATATAATTTTTTCCTTAACTTTATAAACAATTGGCAATGATATACTAGGAAAAACTCATTCAACTTTTCCAATTTAATTCTTTCAAAGCATAGTTATTATTGTAAGCTTTACACTTTTAGAACATAAAAATTTGTCGGTATAAAGTGCCATGTTTTATTGCTGGATTCCTTCATCCCATCAAAGTTTATTACTGATTATAAAACGGTTAAGAGTTGGCGTAGTGAAATATGTTCTGATAGATATCCTAAGTTTAACAATCTATAACTATCTGCTTATCACTATTTACTTTCTTCAATATCTTTCACCATATGCTACATATGTGCATGTAATATTCTGACCATTATTTTTAACTATAACTTTGTGAGGGGAAATAACTCCTGCTTCCTCAAAATACATGTGTTCTTAATAAAACTGTTTGTAAAATTTTTTTTCTTTTCATATAATATCTCGAAAAACATTTAATAATTACTTCTTATAAAAACTTTAGTATTTCACCTTCAACCTAAACTTTAAAATAGACTGGCTTACTTTATTTACTCATTTGGTAGGTTTACTTTTTTTACCTGGATGTGTGAGAAATTTTACAATTACTGTAAATAGGAAATGGCTGTCTTGTAAAGGATAAGCGCTATCTTGTTTACGTATGAGAGTCACATTGTGCCGTCAGAATATATTCAGAAACAGAACTCTACATATTCAACTTTCGAGCGTTTGAAATTCAGAAAAGGCTTTCAACAGCTAATCTATTCTGAGGATGCCATACAACTACTTCTCTGAGTATTATTGAAAAAATTCTAAGTTAATATTACGATCAGCCAAGAGATAATACGTTGGCGGTAATTTATTATTATTTGCCTTATAAATAAGCACGAAAGAAAGTAATAGCTCCTAATGCTCCAGGCGTAAGCCAATTACGAACTTCATTTGCAAACAAACTATCATTAAAAAATGCTCTTTCTTCTGCTTCAATCGAAGTTGGTTTTATTGAAAGAAGGGCTTGATATGTAAGTTGACTAAATCTTAAACATTTTGTGTGCAATCACAAAATTATTAAAAAATATTATTACTATATAAAACTTTTAAATAATAAACTTTATAGTAATTTTTATTACTATAAATAAATATTATTTATGATTGAATACGAATTTAGATACGCTTGAAAAGAAAGGGTACGCCAGCCGTCTGTAATACAATTGGTATAAAAAGCTTACCCTTTCTAGCCATACCACTTCATGGATAACGGACGGCTCTTCTGATTAATCCCACGCTATAAAATAGATTTAAATATTGTTTATAATGATTTTTAACTTCTCTGCATTTATTTTCAAGTCAAATAATAGATATTGATTAATGGAGTACTAGAGTACTAGTTTTTGTATTCACCCTGTAGTATTTTTGAATGAACTTTTGGGTATAAAAACTAAATATGACATTAAAATTAATTGACTTATCAAAAAGTTACGCCAGGATGCGTTTTATCTCATTTTTAAATGCCAAAGCTTACAAAAATTAAAATATTTTGAAAAGACTGCAATTTTTTTTATTTATTCACAATTTAATCGAAATTATTTTTTAAAACAAATTTTGAATCATTATATTTGTCACTTTTGCTATTTTTCTCGAAGTCTTGTATTAGTTTTATGGGCTTTTCTGCAATAATATTTGTTCGCGGTATGTCAACACCTGCAGTATCTTTCACCCAGTGATTTTTTAAGCATTTTTCAGCACTTTTACATTTCGTGTTCTGAATGCAATCAACAAGCTTTTCATAGTTTTCATGTTCAAGCTTTTGTTTAGAGAACCTTGAAATTGACATTACTTTCTAATTTTTCTCTTAAATCGGGTAAAAGAAAATAGACAATAAGAGCGTAAATGGGTTTAGAGTTTCATCGAGCGTTATGCATTACATGCAGTGCCCTCCCTCAAGTTTCATTACAGGGGGAGGGGGGTCAAAACTACATATCTAAAATTTTCATTTTTTTAACATAGAAATTGGACAAAGACAACAACCAAGTATTTATTCATATTTAATTATCAAGCTTCATTAACTTGTCACAAATAATCATTTTGACAGCAGACCGTGCATTGTTTTCATCAAGCATTTTTTATTATTTTTTTTTTAAAAGTGAAAAAACTAAGTTGTTTATAATTGTAGTAAAATTTTATGTTATAAATATAATTTTTTTCATTAATTTTATTATAAATATACAAAATTTATATAAACTTTTTGAATAATAATTTTTATACTTCATAAGATAACATCCAATATATCTAAAGTTGTATAGTGATAGGTTTAATATCCTGGGTATGTTTTTTTTTGTAAAAAGTTAATTTTTTAAAATATTGTCCACTTTATTAATTTTTTTTTAATAATAACGATCAAAATGATAATCTCTCCTTATAAAGGATATTTGCATCTTAGCTTACTTTAAAAAAGAATGATTTGTTTCACTATGGATGGAGTAGTTAGGGTCACAGAGTTGGAGGAAAATATCTGAATGCGTATTACAAAAAATTAGTTTTATATTTTAAGATACTTAAAAAATGTTATTCGATACAGACTCTCGACTTTGACACTTCGCAACCTTCATTACCACATGAAATTTTTTCACT
Organism: Nectonema munidae; assembly: GCA_030549495.1. Lineage (NCBI taxonomy): Eukaryota > Metazoa > Nematomorpha > Nectonematoida > Nectonematidae > Nectonema > Nectonema munidae. The sequence goes on along the minus strand of JAUIRK010000151.1, from coordinate 136,584 downwards.
TTTAATAATAAAAATAGACAAAATTTAATACTCTTTTCTTAGGTTGATTGATTATCTTTTTTATTTCAACTGAACTAGAAGGCATTACACTCGGTCTTCGGCAAATGCCGCTGATTATTCCGTATTTAGGATTTTCTTACTACTTTTCTAAGACTTTTGATTTAAAAAATTGACGGCACACACATAAAAATGGTTTAGTATAATTAATCTGTAATCCGCTAAAGTTCGTATCGGTGCAACGCTAATCCCAATGCAACTGCTTCAATTATTCAGTACACCTTTTTTAATATTTAAAAGCTTCTTACTTTTCAAATGTATAATATAATGCTTTACTTTTCACGGACACAATATTTTTCTTTGTATTATAGCTACAAGTTGTGGAACAAGTATTTGAAAGCTCGCCGATTATACGCCCGAAAACTTCCGATCAACGATCCTGACTACGAGGATGTGAACAATGCCCATGAAAGAGCCATCGTTTATATGCACACGGTATCTCTTTTCCATCCCTTCTCTGAGCGTACTCTTGGTAATGGATGGGGTACCTTGTCATCCAGGTTCTACTATAATTCACTGCAAATCACTTTGTTGAAGGAGAATTTACCGACTGAAAAATTTGCCGAGAAGACGTTTTGTCGAAAAATATTTGTTACGATTTTTTAAAAACAATATCAATTAAAAAAGCAAATTGTTATTATTATTATTACAAGCTAATTATCTAATTAAATAACTAAATTAAAAGGATGAGGTTGAAGGAGTGCCATAATTTTTTTTGTATATATACGAAAAATATAGAAATGATGACAATATTTTATACGTCTTTATCAACTGTTCGCCAAGAAAAGAAAGAAAGTTGTCAAGTAACACATGTAACATTGTATCGCATTAACATTAGTTATTTCACTTATATTACGATGGGTAAGAGTATATGTGGTTTTACTCTTACTTTCATTAATTTTCAATAAGATGTCCTAATTTCCATATTTTCGTAAATAACTAAACGACTAATTTAGTCATTAGTCATGAAGGTGGTTAGATACTGGGTTTCGATAACTCAAGGTCTTGGCTTCAATTCCGTATCAAGTCTATTTTCTCATAATTCGATACGAGCGGCACAATTGTGCATTTTCGATGAAAACACACCACGGTACCTTTACCTTAATTAACTAATCCACTAGCTAAGTAACTAGATAACCTATAAACTATATAACCGAATAAAATGTCAACTCTCTAATTAATTTGAATCCATTTTTTAATGAATTTATTTTTGGTTTATTTAAAAATAGTAATTAAATTTTAATTTTGTTATTTTTTATTTTAAGCAAAAAAAAAATTCCCACCAATTTGTCTTTGAGGCAAATTGTCATTGCGTGAAATTGTCTTTCAACGAATCGTCCTGTCACCGGTCTTCTTTCCATTGCATTTGTGAGAATCTTTATATTCAAATTGCGCTTCATAAGTTCATGGCTTTTTCGAACGCTAACAGCTTTCTGCCTTTTGACAATAATTTCTGACTTTAAAAAATTCACTCAAATTTTATTTTTTTATTATTGCACTTTTTAATTTTTGCAAAAATCATATATAAAAAAATAACAAAAATTTGTTAGTAAATGAAAGACAAGAAGTAATATCCACAAAAATAAACGAAAAATTATTGATTTTTGGACGTGAAAAAGTTCAGCATGCACTTCTGTTAACTCGACCTCCCGCCCAGCACTTGTTACAGAATATTGGCGCCTTCCCCTTAAAAGCAAAGAATATAACTAAATTTGGTGACTATGGTTATGTTGTTTAGGAGTTTGGTTACTTCATTCTTTATAAAGTAGATTAGTTACTTTTGTTTTTTTGAGAAAAACAAGCTTTTTTACCCAGCACAGTAGAAACGAGATATAATTGACTTTTAAGGATTTCTATAGCTTTATTTCATTATAAAGAAGGTAGGGACAGTTAGGAAATTTATTTTCAAAAATGATATATACTATCTTTAATACATCCTGATTCCTTCTGAAAAAAATGGATAATGTTAGTTTCTTTTTTCGTTGTTTCTTTTTGTATCAATAAATCTTTTCGAATTAATGTTAATTTCAAAAGCTATTTTAAAATATAAAAATAAAAATTTTTAAATCAAAAAAAATAAATTAAAACAAAATGGAATAATGTCTTGCTTAGAAAACAATTTAATTACGCATAAATTTACCTTTCAATTTAAATTAGTATCTTTTTAATTAGCCCAAATATCCAGGTTCAATAATTAAGCATTCTTTTATAAGACACATGTGTCTTATCCAGCAAAAAATCGTGGAAAAACTCTATACCCACTCTAGGCCTTATCCGTACCGATGGAGTGTTCAACAATATAGTACTACATATACGACATATATGTGTATTCAAACTTATGTTTATCCGCAATAACAAGTTATATCTACACTTGACAGTCATCCTTGGTAGTATGCGGACACCTTGCTACTGTGAGTATCCCTTTTATTGTAGTTTCTCTCCTTTAATTCTTTGATGACATTTAAGGAAAAGAGTTAAATTTTTTAAATATTTTTTTACATATTTTTTAAAAATTTAAAAATGTTATTGTATTAAATTCTTCTATTTTTTAAAATAAAAAATGGTTAGAAGTTCAATAAAAATAAAAAAATTAGTAGGCAGGAAAACTTTTATTCATGAAAAAAAGGAACGAAAGACCTTTTAATAGATGAATTGTCGACCAACTATGGTCATCAACAAAGCATCATATCGTTGGCTAATTAAGTTCTAGGAAGAAAAGGCAGAACTTAAAAAGACATAGTTAGAAAAGTTCCTTTTTTTCATGATGACTGAGGCCCATTTTATCTAAAAAAAGTAAAAAACTCGAATCTACATATACATACATACATGTAATACATCTCAAAATGAGAAGAGAGGACCACATTGACTAGAAGTATTCACTAATTGCGGTTTCACTCTATATTTATTTTATACCTCCACTACAATTTTTAGATGCCGCGCATATGGATAGAGTATTGCCAATTTTTGGCGGATCAACGAAAGATAACGTACACAAGGCGAACCCTTGATCGCGCTTTACGAGCTCTTCCCATCACTCAACACCACCGAATATGGCCTATATATCTCAAGTTCGTGAAGGACCACAACATCACAGAAACTGCTCTGCGAGTTTATAGACGGTATTTACAAGTATGCCAAAATATTTAAATGCACTAAACGTGACGAAGAATTTTTTTGCTTTGGTAGCTGGTTATTTGACTGCACCAATTTGCTAGAATGAACGTTCATAATTTTAATTAAAAATTTAATAGCTGTAAACAACGGCGTATTCCGAAAATTATTTTAGGGGTAGGGGGGAGGGGTTAAGAATATTCATCATAATTACGTGGTTATTTTGAAGAACTTGGACTTTTAAAATAAAATTTGTATTACATTGAATTTCAAATATATATATCAGGGGCGCACATCCTCAAAATGGGAGAGGGGGGGGGGTGGTGAACTTTTTTTATAATTTTCAAAATTTATTATAGAAGAATTTTTGTCCAATGAACACACCGTTATTATTAGCCGACATTATACTTGCACTATAAGCTCTCAATCCCACCACAACTGCACTGATTTTATCAAGTCAAATTACCTCGTTTGTAATTCTAATTGTATCAATTGTATCAATCTTCTAGCTCAGCGATTTTCAAACGGGAGTCCGCTGTGCCCCTAAGAAGTTCCATGAGGATTGAGAAGAGGACACTGAGTCGATTGTTTTTCGCAAAATATTACACCCATGTTGGGTCATTTGCCATTTTGCCAATAAGTCACATTTAAAAGAGCAAATAAGTTGGATTGAGTACTAATTTTTTCTTTCTTTTATGGCTTTTCAGGCATAATTTGTAAATGTGCATTTTTCTTAATGGATAAAAAAAAGAAATATGACGACTCACACTTGAAATTTCGTTTTATTGCATTAACTTATGTTTAACCGGAAATAACAAATTATATCAACACGTGACAGTCATCCTTGGTTTTATGCGGACCTTTTGCTACTGTGAGTATCAATTATTTTCTCTCCTAAAATTTTAACCTATTAACATAATTAATAAGCTATTAATTAGATGAAAATAAAATTTTTGTACTAAGTTTTATTAGCCAAAATTTTAAGCAAAGTGTAAAAACATTGCCAGCTTTTCTAAGAAATCTTGATAAAAAAGTAAAACATTAAATGAAACCAATATCTAAGGATAAATAGCTTCTTCAACATCTGGATACTTGCTTTGACGAAGTCTTTTCCGTTCACAGCCACTATTTTCATAACTTTCTTTACTTGTATTTGACGACTTCAGCCAAGTTGACAAAGTGTTGAGAGGGATATTAAAGTTTTTAGCAAACTTCAACTTTCTTCTTCCCTGTTTCGACTTGCTCAATCGCTCAATATTTTTAATCAATTTTATGAACGATAAGTTTTCTTTTTGTTTTCTCCATCTTTAAAATTAATTTCAAAATCACAAATACAAAAAGAAGGAATAAAATTAATCTAGAAAAATCAGTAAAAAAATTAAAATTAAAGCTCTTAAAGTAACGGAGTAAAAAATAAAATAAAACCCGCGTTTAACGTCTCTTTATGCCGATTTATCAATGTCAGACGTGCTCATCATTTACACACAAAATTGATACTAAGGCTTAGATATAAAACAATGCGCATTACTTGATCGCAACCCCTTCCTGCATGCATTATCCAGTGGCTCAGAATTAGTTTTTAAGAAATATTGTATTCGTCAAGATAGGATTGAACCACCTTTCCAATATAACGTATCTTACAACTTAACCGCTGTACTACGTGCGCCCAGTAAAAAAATGAATATTGTTCAAAAATCTACTGAATCATTGAAAGTAATAAAAATTATATGTGTTTTTTAAAATTGAAGTAAAAACGTTAAATTTTTGACACATAAAAGTACCTTTAATAAAAATTGTTATTTGACTGTTATTAAGATGGATTTTAAAGAGTTTTGAAAAACAAAACAAATTTAAATCTTTATTAAAATTAATGAAACAAATACAGTTTATGATGTGTTATAATCCCAGCAAAAAACCCTTAAAATAAAATAGAAAGCATATTTGCAGTATAAGTATACTTAAAATAAAATTACTGCTACGATATAAAACTAAAGCTGTCTAGTGAAACATGATTTATGAAAATAAGTGAAAGTTGTTTCTCTTACTTGGAGAAGTAATTGTATGCCATCGTGAACAACGCATATGCGTCGAGTTAACCGAATGTATGTTCGACTTATCCAACTTCGTGCGTGACAACCGTAGGCCTTAACAAGTATTCTACATGAGTTGGGGATAGAGATTAACTTCGACACAACCAGATTTTACTGTATGTGTATACACAAAAATAGCTATTTCAATTAAACCGTACTGTATGTGTATACACAAAAATAGCTATTTGAATTAAACCGGAAGGCTAACAAATATAAGATACTTCATTTTAAAAAAGGGACTATAGCGCAATGCCCCCTCTACTTAATACGCCACTGGCTCTAAATGATAAATTAAATGCTTTTCGAACCACGTATAAACAAACTTTTGTACGCTAAAAGGCGTTATAAAAAGGAGCACATATGTTTATGAATGGGAAGTTAACAAAAAAAAGGATTTACGAAAGAAGAATTGATTTTTTTTTTATTGATACCTATATAAATATTTTTATAAATGAAAGTTGTTTCCTGAAAATGCGGAGGATTTTGTTGATTACTTGAAATCAGTCGGAAGAATCGACGAAGCTGCTACAGTTTTAGCTAAGGTTCTCAACTCTCCAAAATTTGCGTCAGTTCATCAAAAGTCTAAGCATCAAGTAAATTATTATTCATAAAATTTTCTACGAATGAATTCCCAATATTTTCAAATGCCTACTAAACATTTTTTATATCGCCATTTTTTAAATGTATTTAAAATAAGCAAATTAAGTTTTTTAATTAGCTTGCATAAAAAACACACGCAGCACACCGCCGTATACTGCTTCCTTTCATCTCCATCGCTATGACACCAAAATGCGGATGCGTTTCTTAATCCTTTCCTTCAGCTTTTTAAAGGAATCGTTCATAAATCTTCGATATCAACTGCGAAGAGTTATTTTAATACACATTTGATTTCCCATTTTTACATTTCCCGTTTTTCTTGTAACGCTACCGATAGACATAAAATAAAAAGTTATCGGTGGGCAGGGTAAGAAATTTAAAAAAAATTACATTAATTGAGAAGAGAAACATGGGAATCAAGAGTATTCTCAGAATTCTGCTCGAGATTTGCAAAATTTAAGGGGTCCCTTAAATAAACAATAATCGTTAGGCCAAAAAATTTTAATTTGAAATATATAAATCTTTCATTTGTGCTTTTAAGCATTGCTCATTTAAAGACATTTCTGACCAAACACATTTTGCTATATTGATGAATTTATAATGTTTTTCTGTTTGAATACAACATGTTGATAACATTAAATTTTTTGAAATTTTGAAATTTTGAATGTAATATACTCGAATTCAGCAAATAATTTCACATAACATTTATTAATCATTTTCAGGAAGCTTGGTATTTGTTTAAAATGTTAAAACACATTTATGTTCCATTTCTTTAATAAATTCAGACTTTCTCGTTTTGTACCTAAACATAAATTTAAATAAAAATAAACCCTTCTCTACTGTTCAATCTCTGTCATCGATATGTATTAATTAATCATGTCTAAATGTATATCCTTTAATATATTCAGAGGAAATGCATTGAGGAAAGCATCAAAATTGGTCCTTGATTGAACGACGGGTCCCTTACTCACGGTCGAAAAACTTCGTTACGAAAAAATTGAGACTGATCGTTTACTTTTTGAGAACCGAAATTTTGAAGACTAATCTTCTACTTTTTTTTTCAATGGAAACTCGTGTGAATTTTTATTTTTTCTGACACCGACGTCAGACTCGTCTTGCAAAGGTTAAAACAGGTTTCAAAAAATTTGTGGAATCACTGCTTCATTCATCAATTTCATGAATTCACTAAAATCCCTATGGATTTCATGTAATTCTTAGAAATTTCAGTAATTACGAAAAATTCCTAGCCAATCTATAAAATTCCTAAGTCAAACTTGGTTTCACAATCTTACAATAACAGAAAACTTTTTTCAAAACAATTTCTTTATTTAAATTTTAACATTTTTTTGTTAAACTTTTGCTCCTAAGATTTTTCGTGGCAACATGCTCACTGCTTTTTACATCTCATGTTTGAACACTTTTTATTGCATTTTTCTTCAGCTCTGGAATGAATTGTGTGATTTAATGTGTTCACATCCGACGGAAATAAAGAGTTTGGATGCGGAAGCAATAATTCGATGTGGCATTCTCCGATTCACAGATCAACAAGGAAAGCTTTGGATCCACTTGGCAGACTTTTACATTAGAAGCTCAAATTTTGAAAAAGCCCGCGACATATTTGAGGAAGCTCTAGTTTCTGTAATGACTGTTCGTGACTTTACCCAAGTAAGAATGTCGTTTTGTACTCTTCTTTCCATTTTTCATTAATTTTGAGAACAGTTCCTTTATAAGAGACTAAAAATTTGATTGTAGAAAGTATTACCATCTCAAAATATGTTTAAGAATATTTATATAAAAACGTATATATTTTAATATTACTAAAATTAGTAAAATTGTTCTACTGAAATATCAAAACAACTTTTATAGTTTGTAGGTTGTTTGAAGAGCCATCTAAGCTGGCTTAGACGAAACAGCACGTCACCCGGCAAACTATAAACAAGAACAAAACAACTTTTATGGGTTAATATATATATTTAGGTATTTGAAATTGCTGAAATTGTAAACATCATATATAGTATTTCATCCTTAAACTTTTCCACAAGAACGTTTTACCTTATTTACTTACTACTTTTTGATGACTCTTCAGACGTATATATTTATTTTAATCTAATGTTCTTATTTTTATAATGGAAGAAAAATATTGGATGAATTCGGTTAAAAACGAAGTTATTATTACGAAGCTTAAAAGAGAGGTAACACACTTTGCGAACAATCGAGATACAATCGTTAAATGTAGTTTTGTTCCCTAGTGCTACTAAAAATACGAAAATTCAGTGCGAAAAATGGAAGTTTTTTACTTAACCCATTACCGACTAATACCGACTTAAGTTGGCATAAAATAAATGCATTTTTTATTTATATAATTTTTTTTTAAAAATTTTAAAAACAAAATGGGTATGTAAAATATTGTAATTTTATTTAAAATGCATAAATGAAAATTTTTTATGATAATTTTTTTTTTTTCTACTTAGAATCAAAAGAGCTTGAAAATTTTTTTGTTGAGCATAAAAACTTCTATAAATAAAACCATCGCCTTGTTAAAAAATTTTTTATTAGTATATTATTTTATATAACATCTCTCTTATGTAATCAAAAAGAAAAATATGAATTTTAATCAATAGTCATTAGTTTATTAGGTAATGTTGCACTATCCGTGCATTGATGAAAAGCAATTTTAATTGGAAAGAAGTTGTTCAATGATATAATGCTTTCATATGTCAATCTTTTCTTTAAAATGCGCTTATAGTTTGAGTATCGCACTATACGTGCATTGTAGCAAATACAGTCTATGGCTGCCTCCATAATACGAGTATATCTACATGATACACATCCTACCAAATAGAGCAACACAGTCTGTGTTTCTCTCTCTTCACTACTATACACATACACACACATACAAATTGAAGACCAGTATTATGGACAATACAGGCATAATGAAACATGGACGAGATATTTAAAAAGAGGAAGACAATATTAAATTTGTGCTGAAATTTTAATCAAGAGTTATTGAATTTTCAAGGCGCAATAACATTTGTGAAATACCCTCTCCTTCACTGTTGTTATAACTCAAGTGTGTATGATGAATCTAAAAAGATTTGTGTTGGTAACCCATATAGTATAAGAGAGCGTCCCTGTCTCATACAGCTCATCATCTCTTCATCACAGCATTATGCATAGACACGTTACATAGCACTATATGTGTATCATGTAGATATACTCGTATTATGGAGGCAGGCATAGACTGTATTTGCTACAATGCACGTATAGTACGATACTCAAACTATAATCGCATTAAAGAAAAGATTGACATATGAAAGCATATCATTGAACAACTTCTTTCCAATTAAAATTGCTTTTCATCAATGCAGGGATAGTGCAACATTACCGTTTATTATCAAATCAATCATGTCGACAATGGACGGAAGTGAAAAAAAGTACAGTTATAGCCAAATTATAAACAACTGCTGCATTTATCAATCAGTTTTTTATCTTGTATTTCCGCTCATAGTGAAGACAGTTTTATCGATTTTTTCATTCTCTTTATGTTGTAATACTTTAAAATGTCGCAAATAAAGCATCTTGACCAGGCTATAAATGTTTCGAATTTTGAAAACAAGAACACTTTGATTGCAATGCCTCCTGAACTTGATATACTCACCGATGAAGATGAAGACTTTGAAAACTTGAAAGACATACCAGGAACTTTAAAAGTTGAATTCTCAGAAAAAATAGAAAGTAAAAACTTAAAATGGAAAAAAGAAGTTGATAACGGAACAATCTTTTATTTACGCATATCAATGCAATAGCCAAGGTTTTAAGTCTGATGAAAATGATTATAAACGTTTTTGGGCATACTTTTTTGGTCCAGTTATCATTCGTTTCCCCAACAGGACTTGCATTGGTCTACTGATGAAGATTGTGGCGCCACTCTAGTGAAAAAATCGACGACAAAAATAGATTTAAAGAACTAAAAAGTGTTATGCATTTTAATGATAATTCTAAAATATACACTAAATAAAATACAATAAAATGTACACGGTATTCCGGTACTCTTATTGACAATATTTTTTTTAATTTTAGCAACTCTTACGAAACTTATAATGTATATACTGATTTTTCTGACCATTATTCAAATATTTTATTCTTTCAACATTTTTTTATACACTCTAATGTTTCAGATGAAATCGTATTTAAACGATGTTTCTCAACACGAAATCATCATACATTCAGTAGAATAATAAGTCAAACTGTTTTTCACCTGTCTATCTTGCAGAAAATTGCAAAAGTGCCTTCTCAGTTTTCATGAGGTTATACAAAAAGGTATATGATATTTCATTTCCTTTAAAACCTGTTTCTCCTAAATCATTGGTAAACCCTTGGTTTTCTCCCGACCTTATGAAATTTAAAAAAATAAAAGAATTATTATATCAAAAATATAGAAAGAACCCGTCTTCTTATCAGAGTGAAATTAAATACAGAAATTACCTGAAGTTCTTTAAATATTATCAAGTGAAGAATGCAAAACGTGATTATTACTCGAATAGGCTTGAACAAAATAAAAAGAACATATGGAGAACAATTAATGAAATATTAGTATTGAAAAATAGGGGTGTACTCACCAATCTGAGGATTTTATACCATTTATAATGCGAAGTGAACAAACTATATCTAGTTTCTTTTTTCCTACCTTCTCTTAATATAGAAGACCTATATATTGCTATCTCCTCTTTGAAAAATTTAAAATCTTTTGGGTATGATGAAATTTGTTTGAAAGCGGTTATTTCTTCTTTGCCTTATATTGAAAATATACTTACTTCTCTATTTATACAACTATTCTCTTCACTCTAAAATTTTCCCTAAGTGCCTCAGGCTGGCTAAAATAGTTCCTTTGCCTAAAAGTGGTAAGAAACTTTCTCCATCAAACTTTAGGCCTATTTCTGTCTTATCGGTTTTTTCGAAAATCTCTGAAAAAAATTATTTCAACTAAAATGATATCTTTTATCACTAAATTCGGTTTAATTTCTTCTCAACAGTACGCTTTCATTTCGGGATCTTCTACTGAAAAGGCATTGCTACATTTTTGTTCCTGCATATATGAAAACTTTTATGGTAATCTTTCTTCTTTGGTTGTGTTTATTGATTTTGCGAAAGCCTTCGACTCTGTAAACCTCAAATTATTGATGCACAAATTGTTTAAACTTGGTTTTCGCTCAGACTTTCATTCATGGCTTTTCATCTACATATCTGATCGGCACTTTTTTATTTCTCATAATAACTCTTCTTCACCAGTTTATCCAATATCACAAGGAGTTCCACAAGGATAAATTCTTGGTCCATTGTTGTTTGTTTTCTTCATTAATGATTTGCCTTCTTTTCTTTCAAAAAAAATGTACAGCGTATATTTACGCTGATGATGTTACTTTGTTGTTTAAAATGGCTGAAAATGATTCAATAAATTGTAAAGTAAATGACTGTCTTAAAATGGTGTCAATTTGGGCAAAAATGAATTTGTTGAATATAAACTATGATAAGTGTAAGTATATGATTTTCTCTAGTAGACCTTTTTCAATGATCTTGCATTAAAAATTGATAAATTTCACCTAATAAGGGTACCTCATTTTAGCTTTCTTGGTGTAATTTTGACGGAAAAACTTTCTTGGACATTGCATATAAAGTCTGTTATTGTCAAAATATCACGATATTCTGGCATTCTCCGAAAAATTAGGAAATTTATTTCTCCAAAGGTTAACAAAGTACTTTATTATGCATATATATACCCCCATATAAAATATGCAAATATACTCTGGGGATCTTCTAATTATACGCTTTTGAGTAGAATAAATTCTCTCCAACACAGATTATTTTTGAACATCAATATGAATGTTATTTTTCAAGATCGCTAAATATCTAAACATATACCAAATCAACTATTTAGTTTCCTCAATTTTTTTTTATAATTCTATCAACCATATTGACGGGTTTTTTAATGACTTCAATAACTGTATTCTCTCTTATAATACAAGATGCTGTGATAAGTTTCATTATTTTTACTACTCTTATAAAAGTTTTCTAACAAAGTTGAAACTTAGATCCACAAATTTTATTAATAAACATCTATATTCTCTAGATTTTTCAAGTTTGTATAAATTTAAAAAAAAGCGTTCTATCTGTTCTTTATAATTCTGACTATGATTTTCGAATATAATTTTTTGAGCTGTCGATACCTCAAATACCATATATATTCCCTAATGTATTGTTGTTTAGTATTTTATTTATTATCTGCCTACTTGATGTGAATATACAATATATTAGCGTTAAATACTTTCGTATTTGTAATCATTATTTTCTATTATTATTATTATTTATGATGTATTATGCAAACAAACCAATTTGTAAAGTTGCGTTTCTGAAGATTCTTCATCTCAAAGGATTAATTTCCCTTTGGAGATCTTCAAAACAAGACTCAAGAGTTGTGGAAATATGGAGAAGAAAAAAAATGCAAAACCTTTTTTTTCGCCTGCATTAAAACATATTTCATCATTGCTTTGTCTTTGTCTATTTGGTTCTTTAAATAAAATCTAATCTAATCTAAAATTGACTCTAAAGATAAATTGTTTAAAATTCATTCTTTTGTTTTTCTGTTGAATAATAACTTCAAAAAGTATTATTTTTTAAGTGAATATTTTTCAATTGATGAAAAAATGGTAGAATATTTTGGAGGACATTCTACAAAACAATTTACTCACGGAAAACCCTAAAAGAAAATTCAAAGAATTGATGTAACAAAGGAATGAAAAAAATACTAACTTGCAAACTAAACCACTAACTAATCAATTAACTAAACAAACGCACTATGTAACCAACAGACTTGAACACACAAATTAACCTTTCATTCATGATTCTTTTGATATAATTTTGTCTTAATTTTGTCACTACTTTGAGTTGTCACTCCTTGCATCACTCCACCGTTGTATCCAGGGCTGTTTATGGAGACAGGGTTTACAAATTTTATAAACTCGAATTATTCTACTATCAAAAAAGTATTAAGCTAAGTAAATGAAAATAAACTCTGTTTTCGTGTCAAGAAAAAAAAGTTCAGTGGTGATTTTCCAAGAGTAGTTGCTAAGAATCTGCTTAGCGGTATCTGATATTTATTATGTGATTAGGTGATGCAAACAACTGTACTTATGCGTTGACCGTGAGCGAAACTGAATGCCTACGTGCTGAATTGCTACTACACATTTTTATAAAATAAGAACATTTCTTTATTAAAAAGGTATCCCTGATTATACATGATTTAATGCCACTTAACACTACAAATTATGCGCTATAGACCTTATATAAGCCAAACGTGTACTATTGTCATAATTATTACCATAAACTTTCTTTATTCCCTCATTTAGTCGAGCATATTTCTTATTAATTCTTGATATATCCTCTCCCAAAGACAGCGCTGTTCGAGGATCACCTCCATATTAGCTTGTTCCAGCTTAATTTTTTTCAATAGTTTTTCGATGGTTGGGTGAGTTACGCTAACTGTTTTATTGAAAGCTTGATACGATTCTTCCAGGGAATTATTGGTCCTTCGAAAGTTTGACTCGATTCTGTTGAAAACATTTCATGTTTCAATGTCGAATGCTGGGCGTCTTCGCCGGCCGTACTGAACGCTGCCAAGCCAGGTTATTTCGAAATATCCTAAGAACTCACTCAAAACTTCGTCCTTTTCTTGGTCTAGTGATTGGATAAAATTTGTAAATAGATCGATAACATCATTTGGTAGAACAAAAGCTAATGCTTGTATTTGTTTTATTATGAGAGCATTTTCAGGATTCTATACCAGCCTTGTAAACCAAGGCTTTGGATTTTTGGCACGAGAAACTGGCTGAAGTGAAACAAGCAACCATGGACAGTTGTATTTTTGAAACATTTTCTTAAAGCTTTTATCCCTGCTTGTTCCAAATCCACTGTAACAGACTCTGGGTATATGTTACGTTCTTTTAAGAACTCAAATAGTTCTTCGTATGTTTTCTCGTCTTTGTTCGATGCAATACATTAGAGTCGTGGTAACGTTGTGCTTCCGGAAACATAGGAATGCATTGTGTATAGTTGTTTATTAACTGGCGCACAGAAAAATGTTCCATCACTAAACAACTTGTTTTTGCTCGTAAAATGTCAGAATTCTTTATAGTTGAGTACATACTTTCTGATTCGTTGATGTAGAAAATTATC
>JAUIRK010000151.1:37500-120000 GCA_030549495.1 Nectonema munidae | reverse complement strand
GAATCTTAAAATAAAACTATTCTTTTAAAAATAATAATTAGCAAATCAAAATTTATTATACGCCTAAAGCAATAAATATAATTAATTTAAAAGTATAGTTTTATTCCTTGATAATTAAAATACAGCAACTGAACTACGAAAAAGTAAAAGCTACTATAGTTTGCCCGACCGCATGATGCTTCAATGTGATACATTCATTGTTCTTATCCGTGATAGAATGTTCACATTCAATGCCTGTAATGTTTTCAAATATCAAATTAAGATGTGAAAGCGTAGACCATGATCTATGATTGATTGTCATGCATGCCATGTACAAAGCACACTTTGTATAACTATTATCAAAATATAGGATATCGTATAAGAGGATAAAAAGAGCCATACATTATTTTTAATGTCTTATAAAAATCTTTTTGTTGTTTTTTACAGAAAAAAAGATGAATTAATAAAACAATCAATCATTTTCATCAATGTGTTTTTTGAATTCTTCATAAAATAAGTTCTTTGGGGAAGGAATCTAGTTAAAAAAGCTTTTCCAACTGGTTAAGATTTCTACGGACCAATCTGGATTTTGTGAAATTTTTTTACCCGTCTTTTTTCTAAAACTTAAATTGCCTGGATTTTCTCTCGTGCTCATCTTTCAAAATAAATGATTTTAAATTACTTGGGCAATTTCTGTATTTAAAATTTTTTTAAATGATGAAAAATAAAATACCAACTTTCAACTGCTATCAACAAATGAAAGATGGATAAAAATAAAAAATTGCTTTTTAGATAGCTTTGCTGAGTTAATATTTTTGGGGAATACAAGCCATAGCCCAAATATAAAGAGATTTTTTCTTTGATGGAGTATCAATGAAATGATTGTAGAAACCAATTATTATATCTATGGAAGCAACCAGAAGCATTCTGATAGTAAACTTTAACTTCAAAAACATTTCTTACTTTGAATTTTATTGATATCTCCTCCAAAATAAAGAAACTTTTAAGAATATTTCATCTTAAAATTGTATTGCAAAATTAAGTTAGTCCAGCTTTGTCCAGATTTTTTTTACCATTTTTCTGTTAAATGTCCTGTTTTTTTTAAATCTGGCAATCCTACACTACTCTCGCTGTCATATACCAATGGTACCGTTTTTCTATTTAAAATGTCAAAAACTTAAGTTCTCTCATTTATTTGGGTTCAAGCGGAGAATATGTGTAAAAAAATTTATTCTCTATATTTATTCAAAACCTTATGGATTGTATTTTTTTTCCTTTTTAGATTTTCGATGCCTACGCCCAACTGGAAGAAGCTCTCATTGATTCAAAGCTTAAGGAGTCGAATAATTCTTTGGATTTGCCCGAAGAAGGTTTTTCCTTTTTACATTTAATCATGGGGAGGAAAAGAAAAATCTTTTTATTTGTTAAATTATGGGTATTCCGTTACATACTTTGTAAATTTAGTGTTGTGCACTTTCTGGAAAATTTTTGGAAAATAACAAGACATGTATTTACTTAGTGTTACTGTTTTTATGGTTTCTATCCTAAAACTTCGAAAAGTTTATTGAAAAATATTTTTTGTAAACTTTTAAAAACTTCCACTTTAAAACATGAACGCTTAGCCATGTGTTTAAACGACTCTAATGGTTTTTTAAAGTTACTATAAAAGAATGTCGTGAATCTTTAAAAATGTCGTTGAAGCGAATGTGGCTTGCTTGCGCTTAAAATGATTGCGAACCCTGTCTTACAACATTTGAAAATTGTTGCATGAAAAAACACATGAGAAGCCTTGTTGTTTCGAAACTACTGTGAAAAGAATCAAGATAGTGGTTTTTTCCTTCAATTCAACCCCAGAAATGTTTTGTTTAGTGTATACTGTTATATTTAGCATTTAAATTGCTAATAGTTGAAAATTTTTAGACCTATTTTGCAATTTTTTTTGAGTTTAGGCCATAATTCAATAGCGTAGTCATCCTTTGGAAGAATGGATGACAAAAAAATGATTTTTACGGGCAAAGAAATTTTACTATATCTGGTTAATCTGAATTTCTCTTATAAGTTATAACAAAGACATTTTATCAGTCTAGATTAATTCTAAACTCCCTGTTTTTTATATGATAACTGATAAATCAGAAAAAAAATCTTTAAGTTTGTTGAAAACTTCTTCGATTCTGCACGCTACATTGTCACTTGTAGGAATTCTCAAGTAACTTCGAATTTTTGACCACATTTGAAGGATCTACAATTCGTAAAAATGGAATCCATACTCCATCACACAATAAGCAAGTTCGCATTCTATTGCTGCGCATACTAATGGTGCTTGTTTGTATAAAAGTCCTTTGGAATTCGTTGTATCTGGTGTTTTTACTTATGACTTCAAAACATTTCTTTATTATATGCTTTCAGAATAAAAAGATGAAGAAAACTTTTATATACTTATGCATTTCTAGTTTTATTCTACATGCTTGTAAGTTGGATGAATGCGTGTCTCCTTTCAGAGTAGGCATTCAAAATGATTCTCTATAATTTTTGCTCTTTGTAAACATACAAGTCATTTTCCTGCATGCAAAAAAACTATTTTTCTAGAGACACCCATTTCTTTGAGTCAGTGAATAATCCCTTCTGAAAGAATTCCCTTCATGCTTAACCGGACGTTTCGTCATCCGACACTTCGTCGAATAGATATTTGGTCAAACAGTTTTTACGTCGAAAGAGTGTTAAACAACGAAAAACTTGGGTCTTTTTTTATTTCTTAACAGCCAACGAGATAATTGCTTAATTATAAGCACTCAAA
This sequence comes from Nectonema munidae, assembly GCA_030549495.1. NCBI lineage: Eukaryota > Metazoa > Nematomorpha > Nectonematoida > Nectonematidae > Nectonema > Nectonema munidae. The sequence continues at coordinate 117,227 of JAUIRK010000151.1, read as the reverse complement.
GAAACAATATATAAGTGGGATTAATCTTTTACCAATTTTGCTCGCAGGTTAATTAAACTTTCAAACTGCTAAACTTTACTAGTTTGTTAGTGGAATTTTTTCATTAGTGAAAATGTGGACAAGAGCTTCTACTAAATTTAGTTAAGTGGAATTAATATTTTTTTTCACACTAAAAAATTTAGTAGCTTTAGTATAATTCTAAATTTTATTATCTACTTTAATAAAATGTATTTTTCACTTCACGGTAAAGTTCCTTTATACAAAAATCGGCAGTAAAAAGTCTCTTTCACGATTATAATTTCAATGTAAATTAAAATGCTATATATAACATGATTTTTTACACGGCTGCGGAGAAGTGAAAATTTGAGAATTATTCTTACGCCTATTTCGGAGTAAAAAATATTCTGTCAAAGAATCATCAAGCAAAGTTTAAGAGCTTGATGGTTATATTATATGCTACTTAGCAATCAAATTTTAATTCAGCGTAAAGACCAAACAAAAAACTGAAATATATAATAATAAATTAGAAAATAATTTTTCAAGTATTTTTTATATAAAAGAAAAAAATAGTTCCGCGCACTGTAACTTTTAAAGGCTGTTCGTTTTCAACACAGTGGATATAAATAACATGTTTGTAATCTTCTTTAACATGCTTTTGAATCCCAGTACCATATGCTGAATGTGTGGAATAGTGTTTGGCGGAGAGAAGAATATCGTTACATTTAACAATTTCTTGGGACTTATGATTACTAACGTTCTTGTCACACAACTGAATATTTTTCATTTGTTGCAAAAGAATTAAGAAACCGCGTACTCATGCATAGTGGTGAGAGTCTAGACTTCAACTAACAACTTGATCTTAGGTACGCCTCCTATTTGCAAAGCTGAATATATATCACAAGTAATTCACAATTACTAAGGAAAGCACAAATATTTTGTAACTAAACTTGAAGGATTATTGAGGCATTGTTTATAGAAAAATGACTTTGGATCTCAAGATCAAAAGATGGAGACTAAAAAAAATACAAAGAATAACTCCGTTTCGAAGAAAAGTCTGACAGATTTTGAGGGTTATTGAAATCTGAGGACTGATTTTCGAGGTTTCACTGTATCAGCATTAAATCAAATCATATTCGTTCTTAAAAATATGATAGATTCAATCAATCAATGTGGGTAATGGAGTAACAAATATTTTTCTTTAATCTTCTACCTACTCCCTGAAGATCTCTGAAAAATTCAAATCTGAGCTTTTGATGCCATAGTGTCGTAGTAAGAAAATGTCCGGGTACCAACGGTCCTAGCACCATCAGAAGTGTGTATCTGTATGCTTTTTTGTCTTTAAATGAGTGGATTTTATTTTAATCACATATCTTTTTCGATCATTCAAGATGAAGTTGAGTTGGAGTTGAAGCTCGCTCGATTTGAGAATTTAATGGAACGTCGCCTGCTCCTTCTTAACGCCGTTCTTTTGCGCCAAAATCCACACAATGTTTATGAATGGCTCAAACGCGTTGAACTTCTTCAGGGAAATGACATTGAAGTAAGTTTTGTCTGCACTAGAATAATATATATTTCTCAGCAATCAACTTCAAATAATAAAAAGATGAATGAACAAACGTCATAAGTACCCTTTACTATTATAGTCTGTTATGCCATTGCCCAGGTTGAGCGAAGTAAGCTCAAATGTTTTGCATGCGAGCAAAAAGAATATTAAAATTAAACACTCACATGACACTGTTTTTCCTGAGATAGTTTTTGAATGAAGTGTAATAAAAAAATGAGCATGATGTTGAGTGTTGTGTTAGCTACTGTTGTGAAAATATAAATTTAAATGATATAAAACTAAATCTAATTTTTTTAGATAATAAATACATTCACAAAAGCTGTTACAACTGTTGATCCAGCTGTAGCAACCGGAAAGCTCAGTTCTCTTTGGTCCGAATTCGCCAAGTTTTATGAAGCTGCTGATCAATTTGACGATGCTAGAGCTATTTTCGAGAAAGCGGCAAGTCAAGGTAAATGGAGCAAAGTTGATGATTTAGCGAAACTGTGGTGTGAATGGGTTGAAGCTGAGATCAGGCACAAAAACTATCAAAGAGCGATCAACCTTCTCAAGAGAGCAACTAAAAAAGTCGATAAATGCCAGCAGCAGCCTCATGATAAACTCTTCAAGAATCTCAAATTGTGGAGCTTGTTTGCTGATCTTGAAGAAAGCTGTGGCACTTTTCACGTTAGTTGTTTATCTTTTTTCAGCATATTTTCAATTCAATAAGATATCATTCGTAAAGGGAGAAGCTGAGAGCATACTTTTACCTAAATGCAATTGTACTTTTCACGTTAGTTGTTTATCTTTTTTCAGCATATTTTCAATTCAATAAGATATCATTCGTAAAGGGAGAACCTGAGAGCATACTTTTACCTAAATGCAATTGTACTTTTCACGTTAGTTGTTTATCTTTTTTCAGCATATTTTCAATTCAATAAGATATCATTCGTAAAGGGAGAAGCTGAGAGCATACTTTTACCTAAATGCAATTGCACTTTTCACGTTAGTTGTTTATCTTTTTTCAGCATATTTTCAATTCAATAAGATATCATTCGTAAAGGGAGAAGCTGAGAGCATACTTTTACCTAAATGCAATTGCACTTTTCACGTTAGTTGTTTATCTTTTTTCAGCATATTTTCAATTCAATAAGATATCATTCGTAAAGGGAGAAGCTGAGAGCATACTTTTACCTAAATGCAATTGCACTTTTCACGTTAGTTGTTTATCTTTTTTCAGCATATTTTCAATTCAATAAGATATCATTCGTAAAGGGAGAAGCTGAGAGCATACTTTTACCTAAATGCAATTGCACTTTTCACGTTAGTTGTTTATCTTTTTTCAGCATATTTTCAATTCAATAAGATATCATTCGTAAAGGGAGAACCTAAGAGCATACTTTTACCTAAATGCAATTGCACTTTTCACGTTAGTTGTTTATCTTTTTTCAGCATATTTTCAATTCAATAAGATATCATTCGTAAAGGGAGAACCTGAGAGCATACTTTTACCTAAATGCAATTGCACTTTTCACGTTAGTTGTTTATCTTTTTTCAGCATATTTTCAATTCAATAAGATATCATTCGTAAAGGGAGAAGCTGAGAGCATACTTTTACCTAAATGCAATTGCACTTTTCACGTTAGTTGTTTATCTTTTTTCAGCATATTTTCAATTCAATAAGATATCATTCGTAAAGGGAGAAGCTGAGAGCATACTTTTACCTAAATGCAATTGCACTTTTCACGTTAGTTGTTTATCTTTTTTCAGCATATTTTCAATTCAATAAGATATCATTCGTAAAGGGAGAAGCTGAGAGCATACTTTTACCTAAATGCAATTGTACTTTTCACGTTAGTTTTTTTTATCTTTTTCAGCATATTTTCAATTCAATAAGATATCATTCGTAAAGGGAGAAGCTGAGAGCATACTTTTACCTAAATGCAATTGCACTTTTCACGTTAGTTGTTTATCTTTTTTCAGCATATTTTCAATTCAATAAGATATCATTCGTAAAGGGAGAAGCTGAGAGCATACTTTTACCTAAATGCAATTGTACTTTTCATGTTAGTTTTTTTAATCTTTTTTCAGCATATTTTCAATTCAATAAGATATCATTCGTAAAGGGAGAAGCTGAGAGCATACTTTTACCTAAATGCAATTGTACTTTTCACGTTAGTTTTTTTAATCTTTTTTCAGCATATTTTCAATTCAATAAGATATCATTCGTAAAGGGAGAAGCTGAGAGCATACTTTTACCTAAATGCAATTGCACTTTTCACGTTAGTTGTTTATCTTTTTTCAGCATATTTTCAATTCAATAAGATATCATTCGTAAAGGGAGAAGCTGAGAGCATACTTTTACCTAAATGCAATTGCACTTTTCACGTTAGTTGTTTATCTTTTTTCAGCATATTTTCAATTCAATAAGGTATCATTCGTAAAGGGAGAAGCTGAGAGCATACTTTTACCTAAATGCAATTGCACTTTTCACGTTAGTTGTTTATCTTTTTTCAGCATATTTTCAATTCAATAAGATATCATTCGTAAAGGGAGAAGCTGAGAGCATACTTTTACCTAAATGCAATTGCACTTTTCACGTTAGTTGTTTATCTTTTTTCAGCATATTTTCAATTCAATAAGGTATCATTCGTAAAGGGAGAAGCTGAGAGCATACTTTTACCTAAATGCAATTGCACTTTTCACGTTAGTTGTTTATCTTTTTTCAGCATATTTTCAATTCAATAAGATATCATTCGTAAAGGGAGAAGCTGAGAGCATACTTTTACCTAAATGCAATTGCACTTTTCACGTTAGTTGTTTATCTTTTTTCAGCATATTTTCAATTCAATAAGATATCATTCGTAAAGGGAGAAGCTGAGAGCATACTTTTACCTAAATGCAATTGCACTTTTCACGTTAGTTGTTTTATCTTTTTTCAGCATATTTTCAATTCAATAAGATATCATTCGTAAAGGGAGAAGCTGAGAGCATACTTTTACCTAAATGCAATTGCACTTTTCACGTTAGTTGTTTATCTTTTTTCAGCATATTTTCAATTCAATAAGATATCATTCGTAAAGGGAGAAGCTGAGAGCATACTTTTACCTAAATGCAATTGTACTTTTCATGTTAGTTTTTTTATCTTTTTTCAGCATATTTTCAATTCAATAAGATATCATTCGTAAAGGGAGAAGCTGAGAGCATACTTTTACCTAAATGCAATTGTACTTTTCACGTTAGTTTTTTATCTTTTTTCAGCATATTTTCAATTCAATAAGATATCATTCGTAAAGGGAGAAGCTGAGAGCATACTTTTACCTAAATGCAATTGCACTTTTCATGTTAGTTGTTTATCTTTTTTCAGCATATTTTCAATTCAATAAGATATCATTCGTAAAGGGAGAAGCTGACAGCATACTTTTACCTAAATGCAATTGTACTTTTCACGTTAGTTTTTTTATCTTTTTTCAGCATATTTTCAATTCAATAAGATATCATTCGTAAAGGGAGAACCTGAGAGCATACTTTTACCTAAATGCAATTGCACTTTTCACGTTAGTTGTTTATCTTTTTTCAGCATATTTTCAATTCAATAAGATATCATTCGTAAAGGGAGAAGCTGAGAGCATACTTTTACCTAAATGCAATTGCACTTTTCACGTTAGTTGTTTATCTTTTTTCAGCATATTTTCAATTCAATAAGATATCATTCGTAAAGGGAGAAGCTGAGAGCATACTTTTACCTAAATGCAATTGTACTTTTCACGTTAGTTTTTTTAATCTTTTTTCAGCATATTTTCAATTCAATAAGATATCATTCGTAAAGGGAGAAGCTGAGAGCATACTTTTACCTAAATGCAATTGTACTTTTCACGTTAGTTGTTTATCTTTTTTCAGCATATTTTCAATTCAATAAGATATCATTCGTAAAGGGAGAAGCTGAGAGCATACTTTTACCTAAATGCAATTGTACTTTTCACGTTAGTTGTTTATCTTTTTTCAGCATATTTTCAATTCAATAAGATATCATTCGTAAAGGGAGAAGCTGAGAGCATACTTTTACCTAAATGCAATTGCACTTTTCACGTTAGTTGTTTATCTTTTTTCAGCATATTTTCAATTCAATAAGATATCATTCGTAAAGGGAGAAGCTGAGAGCATACTTTTACCTAAATGCAATTGTACTTTTCATGTTAGTTTTTTTAATCTTTTTTCAGCATATTTTCAATTCAATAAGATATCATTCGTAAAGGGAGAAGCTGAGAGCATACTTTTACCTAAATGCAATTGAACTTTTCACGTTAGTTGTTTAATCTTTTTTCAGCATATTTTCAATTCAATAAGATATCATTCGTAAAGGGAGAAGCTGAGAGCATACTTTTACCTAAATGCAATTGCACTTTTCACGTTAGTTGTTTATCTTTTTTCAGCATATTTTCAATTCAATAAGATATCATTCGTAAAGGGAGAAGCTGAGAGCATACTTTTACCTAAATGCAATTGCACTTTTCACGTTAGTTGTTTATCTTTTTTCAGCATATTTTCAATTCAATAAGGTATCATTCGTAAAGGGAGAAGCTGAGAGCATACTTTTACCTAAATGCAATTGCACTTTTCACGTTAGTTGTTTATCTTTTTTCAGCATATTTTCAATTCAATAAGATATCATTCGTAAAGGGAGAAGCTGAGAGCATACTTTTACCTAAATGCAATTGCACTTTTCACGTTAGTTGTTTATCTTTTTTCAGCATATTTTCAATTCAATAAGGTATCATTCGTAAAGGGAGAAGCTGAGAGCATACTTTTACCTAAATGCAATTGCACTTTTCACGTTAGTTGTTTATCTTTTTTCAGCATATTTTCAATTCAATAAGATATCATTCGTAAAGGGAGAAGCTGAGAGCATACTTTTACCTAAATGCAATTGCACTTTTCACGTTAGTTGTTTATCTTTTTTCAGCATATTTTCAATTCAATAAGATATCATTCGTAAAGGGAGAAGCTGAGAGCATACTTTTACCTAAATGCAATTGCACTTTTCACGTTAGTTGTTTATCTTTTTTCAGCATATTTTCAATTCAATAAGATATCATTCGTAAAGGGAGAAGCTGAGAGCATACTTTTACCTAAATGCAATTGTACTTTTCACGTTAGTTTTTTAATCTTTTTTCAGCATATTTTCAATTCAATAAGATATCATTCGTAAAGGGAGAAGCTGAGAGCATACTTTTACCTAAATGCAATTGTACTTTTCACGTTAGTTGTTTATCTTTTTTCAGCATATTTTCAATTCAATAAGATATCATTCGTAAAGGGAGAAGCTGAGAGCATACTTTTACCTAAATGCAATTGCACTTTTCACGTTAGTTGTTTATCTTTTTTCAGCATATTTTCAATTCAATAAGATATCATTCGTAAAGGGAGAAGCTGAGAGCATACTTTTACCTAAATGCAATTGCACTTTTCACGTTAGTTGTTTATCTTTTTTCAGCATATTTTCAATTCAATAAGATATCATTCGTAAAGGGAGAAGCTGAGAGCATACTTTTACCTAAATGCAATTGCACTTTTCACGTTAGTTGTTTATCTTTTTTCAGCATATTTTCAATTCAATAAGATATCATTCGTAAAGGGAGAAGCTGAGAGCATACTTTTACCTAAATGCAATTGCACTTTTCACGTTAGTTGTTTATCTTTTTTCAGCATATTTTCAATTCAATAAGATATCATTCGTAAAGGGAGAAGCTGAGAGCATACTTTTACCTAAATGCAATTGTACTTTTCATGTTAGTTTTTTTTATCTTTTTTCAGCATATTTTCAATTCAATAAGATATCATTCGTAAAGGGAGAAGCTGAGAGCATACTTTTACCTAAATGCAATTGTACTTTTCACGTTAGTTTTTTTTATCTTTTTTCAGCATATTTTCAATTCAATAAGATATCATTCGTAAAGGGAGAAGCTGAGAGCATACTTTTACCTAAATGCAATTGCACTTTTCATGTTAGTTGTTTATCTTTTTTCAGCATATTTTCAATTCAATAAGATATCATTCGTAAAGGGAGAAGCTGACAGCATACTTTTACCTAAATGCAATTGTACTTTTCACGTTAGTTTTTTTTATCTTTTTTCAGCATATTTTCAATTCAATAAGATATCATTCGTAAAGGGAGAACCTGAGAGCATACTTTTACCTAAATGCAATTGCACTTTTCACGTTAGTTGTTTATCTTTTTTCAGCATATTTTCAATTCAATAAGATATCATTCGTAAAGGGAGAAGCTGAGAGCATACTTTTACCTAAATGCAATTGCACTTTTCACGTTAGTTGTTTATCTTTTTTCAGCATATTTTCAATTCAATAAGATATCATTCGTAAAGGGAGAAGCTGAGAGCATACTTTTACCTAAATGCAATTGTACTTTTCACGTTAGTTTTTTTAATCTTTTTTCAGCATATTTTCAATTCAATAAGATATCATTCGTAAAGGGAGAAGCTGAGAGCATACTTTTACCTAAATGCAATTGTACTTTTCACGTTAGTTGTTTATCTTTTTTCAGCATATTTTCAATTCAATAAGATATCATTCGTAAAGGGAGAAGCTGACAGCATACTTTTACCTAAATGCAATTGTACTTTTCACGTTAGTTGTTTATCTTTTTTCAGCATATTTTCAATTCAATAAGATATCATTCGTAAAGGGAGAACCTGAGAGCATACTTTTACCTAAATGCAATTGCACTTTTCACGTTAGTTGTTTATCTTTTTTCAGCATATTTTCAATTCAATAAGATATCATTCGTAAAGGGAGAAGCTGAGAGCATACTTTTACCTAAATGCAATTGCACTTTTCACGTTAGTTGTTTATCTTTTTTCAGCATATTTTCAATTCAATAAGATATCATTCGTAAAGGGAGAAGCTGACAGCATACTTTTACCTAAATGCAATTGCACTTTTCACGTTAGTTTTTTTATCTTTTTTCAGCATATTTTCAATTCAATAAGATATCATTCGTAAAGGGAGAAGCTGAGAGCATACTTTTACCTAAATGCAATTGTACTTTTCACGTTAGTTGTTTATCTTTTTTCAGCATATTTTCAATTCAATAAGATATCATTCGTAAAGGGAGAAGCTGAGAGCATACTTTTACCTAAATGCAATTGTACTTTTCACGTTAGTTTTTTTATCTTTTTTCAGCATATTTTCAATTCAATAAGATATCATTCGTAAAGGGAGAAGCTGAGAGCATACTTTTACCTAAATGCAATTGTACTTTTCACGTTAGTTGTTTATCTTTTTTCAGCATATTTTCAATTCAATAAGATATCATTCGTAAAGGGAGAAGCTGAGAGCATACTTTTACCTAAATGCAATTGTACTTTTCACGTTAGTTTTTTATCTTTTTTCAGCATATTTTCAATTCAATAAGATATCATTCGTAAAGGGAGAAGCTGAGAGCATACTTTTACCTAAATGCAATTGTACTTTTCACGTTAGTTGTTTATCTTTTTTCAGCATATTTTCAATTCAATAAGATATCATTTGTAAAGGGAGAAGCTGAGAGCATACTTTTACCTAAATGCAATTGTACTTTTCACGTTAGTTGTTTATCTTTTTTCAGCATATTTTCAATTCAATAAGATATCATTCGTAAAGGGAGAAGCTGAGAGCATACTTTTACCTAAATGCAATTGTACTTTTCACGTTAGTTTTTTTTATCTTTTTTCAGCATATTTTCAATTCAATAAGATATCATTCGTAAAGGGAGAAGCTGAGAGCATACTTTTACCTAAATGCAATTGCACTTTTCACGTTAGTTGTTTATCTTTTTTCAGCATATTTTCAATTCAATAAGATATCATTCGTAAAGGGAGAACCTGAGAGCATACTTTTACCTAAATGCAATTGCACTTTTCACGTTAGTTGTTTATCTTTTTTCAGCATATTTTCAATTCAATAAGATATCATTCGTAAAGGGAGAAGCTGAGAGCATACTTTTACCTAAATGCAATTGCACTTTTCACGTTAGTTGTTTATCTTTTTCAGCATATTTTCAATTCAATAAGATATCATTCGTAAAGGGAGAAGCTGAGAGCATACTTTTACCTAAATGCAATTGCACTTTTCACGTTAGTTGTTTATCTTTTTTCAGCATATTTTCAATTCAATAAGATATCATTCGTAAAGGGAGAAGCTGAGAGCATACTTTTACCTAAATGCAATTGTACTTTTCATGTTAGTTTTTTTAATCTTTTTTCAGCATATTTTCAATTCAATAAGATATCATTCGTAAAGGGAGAAGCTGAGAGCATACTTTTACCTAAATGCAATTGTACTTTTCACGTTAGTTTTTTTAATCTTTTTTCAGCATATTTTCAATTCAATAAGATATCATTCGTAAAGGGAGAAGCTGAGAGCATACTTTTACCTAAATGCAATTGCACTTTTCATGTTAGTTGTTTATCTTTTTTCAGCATATTTTCAATTCAATAAGATATCATTCGTAAAGGGAGAAGCTGACAGCATACTTTTACCTAAATGCAATTGTACTTTTCACGTTAGTTTTTTTTTATCTTTTTTCAGCATATTTTCAATTCAATAAGATATCATTCGTAAAGGGAGAAGCTGAGAGCATACTTTTACCTAAATGCAATTGCACTTTTCATGTTAGTTGTTTATCTTTTTTCAGCATATTTTCAATTCAATAAGATATCATTCGTAAAGGGAGAAGCTGAGAGCATACTTTTACCTAAATGCAATTGTACTTTTCACGTTAGTTTTTTTATCTTTTTTCAGCATATTTTCAATTCAATAAGATATCATTCGTAAAGGGAGAAGCTGAGAGCATACTTTTACCTAAATGCAATTGTACTTTTCACGTTAGTTGTTTATCTTTTTTCAGCATATTTTCAATTCAATAAGATATCATTCGTAAAGGGAGAAGCTGACAGCATACTTTTACCTAAATGCAATTGTACTTTTCACGTTAGTTGTTTATCTTTTTTCAGCATATTTTCAATTCAATAAGATATCATTCGTAAAGGGAGAACCTGAGAGCATACTTTTACCTAAATGCAATTGCACTTTTCACGTTAGTTGTTTATCTTTTTTCAGCATATTTTCAATTCAATAAGATATCATTCGTAAAGGGAGAAGCTGAGAGCATACTTTTACCTAAATGCAATTGCACTTTTCACGTTAGTTGTTTATCTTTTTTCAGCATATTTTCAATTCAATAAGATATCATTCGTAAAGGGAGAAGCTGACAGCATACTTTTACCTAAATGCAATTGCACTTTTCACGTTAGTTTTTTTATCTTTTTTCAGCATATTTTCAATTCAATAAGATATCATTCGTAAAGGGAGAAGCTGAGAGCATACTTTTACCTAAATGCAATTGTACTTTTCACGTTAGTTGTTTATCTTTTTTCAGCATATTTTCAATTCAATAAGATATCATTCGTAAAGGGAGAAGCTGAGAGCATACTTTTACCTAAATGCAATTGTACTTTTCACGTTAGTTTTTTTATCTTTTTTCAGCATATTTTCAATTCAATAAGATATCATTCGTAAAGGGAGAAGCTGAGAGCATACTTTTACCTAAATGCAATTGTACTTTTCACGTTAGTTGTTTATCTTTTTTCAGCATATTTTCAATTCAATAAGATATCATTCGTAAAGGGAGAAGCTGAGAGCATACTTTTACCTAAATGCAATTGTACTTTTCACGTTAGTTTTTTTATCTTTTTTCAGCATATTTTCAATTCAATAAGATATCATTCGTAAAGGGAGAAGCTGAGAGCATACTTTTACCTAAATGCAATTGTACTTTTCACGTTAGTTGTTTATCTTTTTTCAGCATATTTTCAATTCAATATGATATCATTCGTAAAGGGAGAAGCTGACAGCATACTTTTACCTAAATGCAATTGTACTTTTCACGTTAGTTGTTTATCTTTTTTCAGCATATTTTCAATTCAATAAGATATCATTCGTAAAGGGAGAACCTGAGAGCATACTTTTACCTAAATGCAATTGCACTTTTCACGTTAGTTGTTTATCTTTTTTCAGCATATTTTCAATTCAAAATCATTCGTAAAGGGAGAACCTGAGAGCATACTTTTACCTAAATGCAATTGCACTTTTCACGTTAGTTGTTTATCTTTTTTCAGCATATTTTCAATTCAATAAGATATCATTCGTAAAGGGATAACCTGAGAGCATACTTTTACCTAAATGCAATTGCACTTTTCACGTTAGTTGTTTATCTTTTTTCAGCATATTTTCAATTCAATAAGATATCATTCGTAAAGGGAGAACCTGAGAGCATACTTTTACCTAAATGCAATTGCACTTTTCACGTTAGTTGTTTATCTTTTTTCAGCATATTTTCAATTCAATAAGATATCATTCGTAAAGGGAGAACCTGAGAGCATACTTTTACCTAAATGCAATTGCACTTTTCACGTTAGTTGTTTATCTTTTTTCAGCATATTTTCAATTCAATAAGATATCATTCGTAAAGGGAGAACCTGAGCGCATACTTTTACCTAAATGCAATTGTACTTTTCACGTTAGTTGTTTATCTTTTTTCAGCATATTTTCAATTCAATAAGATATCATTCGTAAAGGGAGAACCTGAGAGCATACTTTTACCTAAATGCAATTGCACTTTTCACGTTAGTTGTTTATCTTTTTTCAGCATATTTTCAATTCAATAAGATATCATTCGTAAAGGGAGAACCTGAGAGCATACTTTTACCTAAATGCAATTGCACTTTTCACGTTAGTTGTTTATCTTTTTTCAGCATATTTTCAATTCAATAAGATATCATTCGTAAAGGGAGAACCTGAGAGCATACTTTTACCTAAATGCAATTGCACTTTTCACGTTAGTTGTTTATCTTTTTTCAGCATATTTTCAATTCAATAAGATATCATTCGTAAAGGGAGAACCTGAGAGCATACTTTTACCTAAATGCAATTGCACTTTTCACGTTAGTTGTTTATCTTTTTTCAGCATATTTTCAATTCAATAAGATATCATTCGTAAAGGGAGAACCTGAGAGCATACTTTTACCTAAATGCAATTGCACTTTTCACGTTAGTTGTTTATCTTTTTTCAGCATATTTTCAATTCAATAAGATATCATTCGTAAAGGGAGAACCTGAGAGCATACTTTTACCTAAATGCAATTGCACTTTTCACGTTAGTTGTTTATCTTTTTTCAGCATATTTTCAATTCAATAAGATATCATTCGTAAAGGGAGAAGCTGACAGCATACTTTTACCTAAATGCAATTGCACTTTTCACGTTAGTTTTTTTTATCTTTTTTCAGCATATTTTCAATTCAATAAGATATCATTCGTAAAGGGAGAAGCTGAGAGCATACTTTTACCTAAATGCAATTGTACTTTTCACGTTAGTTGTTTATCTTTTTTCAGCATATTTTCAATTCAATAAGATATCATTCGTAAAGGGAGAAGCTGAGAGCATACTTTTACCTAAATGCAATTGTACTTTTCACGTTAGTTTTTTTTATCTTTTTTCAGCATATTTTCAATTCAATAAGATATCATTCGTAAAGGGAGAAGCTGAGAGCATACTTTTACCTAAATGCAATTGTACTTTTCACGTTAGTTGTTTATCTTTTTTCAGCATATTTTCAATTCAATAAGATATCATTCGTAAAGGGAGAAGCTGAGAGCATACTTTTACCTAAATGCAATTGTACTTTTCACGTTAGTTTTTTTTATCTTTTTTCAGCATATTTTCAATTCAATAAGATATCATTCGTAAAGGGAGAAGCTGAGAGCATACTTTTACCTAAATGCAATTGTACTTTTCACGTTAGTTGTTTATCTTTTTTCAGCATATTTTCAATTCAATATGATATCATTCGTAAAGGGAGAAGCTGACAGCATACTTTTACCTAAATGCAATTGTACTTTTCACGTTAGTTGTTTATCTTTTTTCAGCATATTTTCAATTCAATAAGATATCATTCGTAAAGGGAGAACCTGAGAGCATACTTTTACCTAAATGCAATTGCACTTTTCACGTTAGTTGTTTATCTTTTTTCAGCATATTTTCAATTATCATTCGTAAAGGGAGAACCTGAGAGCATACTTTTACCTAAATGCAATTGCACTTTTCACGTTAGTTGTTTATCTTTTTTCAGCATATTTTCAATTCAATAAGATATCATTCGTAAAGGGAGAACCTGAGAGCATACTTTTACCTAAATGCAATTGCACTTTTCACGTTAGTTGTTTATCTTTTTTCAGCATATTTTCAATTCAATAAGATATCATTCGTAAAGGGAGAACCTGAGAGCATACTTTTACCTAAATGCAATTGCACTTTTCACGTTAGTTGTTTATCTTTTTTCAGCATATTTTCAATTCAATAAGATATCATTCGTAAAGGGAGAACCTGAGAGCATACTTTTACCTAAATGCAATTGCACTTTTCACGTTAGTTGTTTATCTTTTTTCAGCATATTTTCAATTCAATAAGATATCATTCGTAAAGGGAGAACCTGAGCGCATACTTTTACCTAAATGCAATTGTACTTTTCACGTTAGTTGTTTATCTTTTTTCAGCATATTTTCAATTCAATAAGATATCATTCGTAAAGGGAGAACCTGAGAGCATACTTTTACCTAAATGCAATTGCACTTTTCACGTTAGTTGTTTATCTTTTTTCAGCATATTTTCAATTCAATAAGATATCATTCGTAAAGGGAGAACCTGAGAGCATACTTTTACCTAAATGCAATTGCACTTTTCACGTTAGTTGTTTATCTTTTTTCAGCATATTTTCAATTCAATAAGATATCATTCGTAAAGGGAGAACCTGAGAGCATACTTTTACCTAAATGCAATTGCACTTTTCACGTTAGTTGTTTATCTTTTTTCAGCATATTTTCAATTCAATAAGATATCATTCGTAAAGGGAGAACCTGAGAGCATACTTTTACCTAAATGCAATTGCACTTTTCACGTTAGTTGTTTATCTTTTTTCAGCATATTTTCAATTCAATAAGATATCATTCGTAAAGGGAGAAGCTGAGAGCATACTTTTACCTAAATGCAATTGCACTTTTCACGTTAGTTGTTTATCTTTTTTCAGCATATTTTCAATTCAATAAGATATCATTCGTAAAGGGAGAACCTGAGAGCATACTTTTACCTAAATGCAATTGCACTTTTCACGTTAGTTGTTTATCTTTTTTCAGCATATTTTCAATTCAATAAGATATCATTCGTAAAGGGAGAACCTGAGAGCATACTTTTACCTAAATGCAATTGCACTTTTCACGTTAGTTGTTTATCTTTTTTCAGCATATTTTCAATTCAATAAGATATCATTCGTAAAGGGAGAACCTGAGCGCATACTTTTACCTAAATGCAATTGTACTTTTCACGTTAGTTGTTTATCTTTTTTCAGCATATTTTCAATTCAATAAGATATCATTCGTAAAGGGAGAACCTGAGAGCATACTTTTACCTAAATGCAATTGTACTTTTCACGTTAGTTGTTTATCTTTTTTCAGCATATTTTCAATTCAATAAGATATCATTCGTAAAGGGAGAACCTGAGAGCATACTTTTACCTAAATGCAATTGTACTGTAGAATTCTTTTTATTGCTAAAAAGGGAAAAGGGATTTAAGCCTGTTGTGATAACTTAGAATAGTCAATTCTAAGGCAATTCTAGGGTCTGATTCAAAAGAAATCAGAGTCGGTAGTCAGTAAAAATGTGCAGGCGTTCATAAAAAAATTATCTGAAAGATCATAAATATAATATTGTTTTTTTGTGCAAATATTCGATCTAACTCAATATAATTGAAATAATATTTTAGGTAAAATAATTGCACCAAAATCTCTAGACAAATTTAAAGTCCTTCCTGCCTGAAAATAAAAACAAAAGGTCAAATTAGTAATTTGGTTGTTAAAAAATTTTCTTAAAGAATTGTCTAATATAATCAAAAATCTTAAACTTCTAGTATTGCTAGTGAACCACCTAGAAAGAAATATTAAGATGCCCCATCACGAAACAATTCAATTACGTTAAAATACCAAGCAAAGACGTCTTAGGGGTTTTCTAATAAAAAATTTAATGAATATCAATCAGGGAAATTTTTTTTAACAAATTGTAAAATTAGCAGAACCTATTTACCTTCTGAATAGAAAACTCATCCTATTCCCGCTGTAAAAGATGTGCGTACCACCCTCTTTTTCAGGATTGATTTCAGTATGTGAACGTACATTGACATGGCTTACTAAAACTGTTTACAATTAACCACATGTGCCCATTCTTCTTTCGTATTTACGCACAGAATTCGAACTCTTAATTAGTGTTAAAAAGGCGATATGAGGTGGACGTATAAAAAACGTATAAATACTTTATCCTCCATAAAGATATAAAATTATCCAAATTTTGGAGAAATTTTATTTATACACATATTCCATTTAAGCAAAGCCGATTTGGGCGGAGTTTACTGTATTTATTTTTGATAACTACAAGATTTAGAATGTAAGTAAATACAGTAGTTTATAGCCTTCATTATACGCATGTTTTTTTGTTATATTAAACGAAAAGCTTACCGAGAGAGTTTAACTCCATCCTCAACTTAGTTGTGCTGAATACAAACTGTTTCTTGGGTGAAAAAAATTGAAGACTTTCAAAATATTCCTTTCATTTGAAGCCCTGATGGAGTAGATGTTACGTCTCTGATAATTTCAGAAAGTGCTCTCCCTCGTGAAGTGGTAGCAAATGGCTCCTAGATGTATTTTATATTATCTGATGAGACCAAATTATCATAATCAAAGATTGAGCTTAAAGAGTAATGTTGAGTTGCAGGCGATTCAAAAGACTCTTCAAAAAGAGAACTGACATAAAATGTGCCGTATATCATTTGCTATAAAGGTGTTTAAAGACCTCATAACTTTTTCTCACTGCACACCAAATAAAAAGGTCTGTTAGAATGGGAGTTTAACTAGGAGTCTAAAGGTTTCATTTTTCGCGCATCTTTTACATCACCCTCCTATCATTTGCTCCATTGAAATTGTAGAAATTTCAAAAAAAGAAAAGAACGTGGAGTAAATTTCCATATGTCCGTATAGAAAGTAAATTTTACTTTTTAAACAATCAAATGAAAAATTGACAAATCTCGGGAAGCATAGATATTCCTAGGAACAAAAATGAGGCCGGAATCCCTCGAAATATGAAAGGGACACTAGCTACGCGCCATATAGCATGATATTATGATAAAATGTTAGGAGTATGAAAATTTTAAAAAGAATCTTCTGTGAACATTTTTGTGAGTGAGCCAGCCGTAAGGATTTATTTAAAATTTTTTGATTATTAAGTATATTTTATGTTTGTGTAATGATTTCAAGAAGATCTTAGAATTGGAACAGTTTAAATGAACTTTTAATCCGACTCTTAACTTTTTAGACAACGAAAGCTGTGTATGAGCACATGATAGATATTCGCATCGCTACTCCCCAAATCATCATAAACTACGCTCTATTCTTGGAAGAAAATCACTATTTTGAAGAAGCTTTCAAGGCATACGAAAAAGGAGTTGCTTTGTTTAAGTGGCCCAACGTGGCGCACATTTGGAAAATTTATATTCCCAAGTTCATCAAGAGATACGGCTCCTCGAAGTTGGAACGAGCGAGAGATTTGTTCGAGCAATGCTTATCAAATTGTCCTTCCAAGTATTCGAAAGGCAAGTTCTCTCTTCTTTTTGTATTCATGCTAAGTTTGTTAATCCATTTCTTTGTTTGGAATTGATCAATCTATTTTTTCCTAATTTATCAACAAAAAATACGAACTGAACAAAAGCTTATGTGCTCGTATGGAAAAATATTCAATAGATTTAAATACATAAAAAAGAGGTATACGATGATACAAGTTGTTTCAGGAATTTGTAGTAAGGAAACTCTAAGTAGTTTCATTGTGTAAGAGAAGTCTCAGAAGAAGCAGTGACAGATTGGTGTCTATTAAAAAAGAGGCAAAAATAGGAAAGTATTTTGTAAGAAAGTCTACAACACTTGAATAAAGGCACTCGTATATATATATATATCGCGTTTACATATGCAATATTAAACAGAACGGTTAATTCGATGAAGAGGAAATACAAATACACATATGAGAAAGAAATATAAATGTAAGTAAGAGATTGATTGTTATAAAGTAAGTATTTTGTTGAGGTAAAAAAATTGTGTGTAAATATATTACTATGCTTTTACTTTTTACAATCATTCTCCAGTATAGTCTTTACGTGTTTGACAAAACTCTGGCGAATAAATGCTCAGTTTTTGTAATTGTTTTTAGTTTTTTTCTTGCTTTACGCGAAGATGGAGGAGAAATTTGGATTGGCAAGGCATTCCATGTCCATATATGACAGAGCTACGAAACACATACTACCTGAAGAACAATTTGAAATGTTCAAATTGTATATCAAAGAAGCTGGCGCTACATCTGGTATTGCCAAAACAAGATCCATTTATCAAAGTGCTATTGAAGTTCTGCCTCCCGAATCATCCACGTAATATTCATACACTATCATTTTTTTATAATCTGAGGATAATTTGATCCCAGCCAATTTTTATCTGTCGTAAAATTCATCCGCCTTCAAGAAATTCATCTTTGATTATTATTTACGTGACTCTATTATGTTAAGTTTTGAAGCACTAATTAAATTTTAGTTCATTTTTAGCCAACTCTTAATCAACTTAATTTATTATCTAATTGTGATTCAATCTGAACTAGCAAGTACTTGATAATTGAGGTAGGTTCCAAGTTACTTTTGGGCTAGTTGATTTCGACGCAAGAATCCTGCATGAATTTTACGAAGTCTTTAGCTATGGCTTTTAATTTTAGGAATGAGCTCTCGATGAGTAGAATGTCATCGTGGTAGACGAAGGCTTTTGCTTTGGAATGTAGCTCTAGAAATGTTGTTATGATTTTTGTCACAACTCTTTGAGGATCCCTGGGGCAAAATTGGCTCCAAAGGGCATCCTATTGAAATAAAAGTATTGCTCATTCGCTTTGAATGAGAAAAGTGGTCTATATTGTCGAGAGGTTTTAATCCCAAAAAGGCGTCTTTTAGGTCCATTCGAAGTACTTTGGAATAGTACAGAGTTTTCTGACGTGTGTTAATTTGCAGGGAGGAGTTTCAAAAATTTCCCTTGTGAATGAATTTTTCCTTTTGGGAACGCAGTAGAAATCATTCTTTGAGAACGCAGAGACAATCCTGGGTTTGTCGATAGGCGAAATAACCTTGTGTCGTAGCGATTTCGGAATTACGTTTGCAATAATGAATCTTTGTTGATTAGAAGGTAAAGCCCTATTCTTGGAAAACGATCCGAATGGTTCAGACGTTTTGGGTGCGAACCCATCTTTAACCCTCGCAGTACGAACCATGGCTTTTTACTTCACCCTTGGTTTTCAACTATCTTTTTCACTCATTAAAAAATATGTAAGCCCATTCAAAGACATCATGTAATTTTCAATCAGGTGGTATAAAATTTATTCTGATGTAAAAAAATTATACGTCATATGATTTTTTTATCGATAAGCATCTTTCATGAAGGAGGCCATTATTAAAAAAAAGTAACAATTTTTCCCGCTTTCCTATTTTTCCTCTGAAAATTGTTTTTCTTTTTTTTTCCTGTGAAAGTTCAGTCCACATAATGAACAGGGGTCGACGCTACTCACTTCCCTGACACCATTAGTTTTATTACTCACGATCATCACTTTGGTCTTTGCTACATTTATTTTTAATCCTTTGCTTTCAAGTGCTCTTTTCCATTCGGTATACTTAATCAACTCATCCAAACTATCACCTACAACTACCAAATCATCAGCATACAAAAATTTACGATTATTTTTCGGGATTTCCGAGCTCAGAGAGTCTATCACTATGATAAACAACAAAGGACTTATTACAGACCCTTGGTGAACACCAACATTTATTTTAAACCACTCTGAAAGCTCACCTTCGATACGCACTGCTGTTCTTGAATCTCGATTTTCCCCATTTGCAGATCATCAATATCAACTTTCGCTCTGATCCTACCTTTAAACACTCTTTCCAAAACCTCCATACCGTGCTCCAGCATTTTCAGACTTCTGTAATTCTTACACTCTTTGGCATCGCCTTTCCCCTTGTACAACGGAACTAAAACGCTTTTTCTCAAACTTTCTGGCTTTTTTTCCATTCATCATTCGATTTCCAATCTTTGCTAACTCATTTTCCAATTGACACATCTCAATCACCTCAATAGGTACACCAATTGAGCCAGCCGACTTACCATGCTTCATCTTCAATATAGCGGCCTTTATCTCCTCTGCTGTTATTAGCCTTACTGGACCCTGGATAATATTGTTTCTGGAAGAAATTTCCCAAGAAAAGTTCTTCACAGTATCCTTTCCATGTTTTCAATCTGTCTTCTAGATCAAGATGTTTGTTTCCATTTTTATCTGATATGCAAGGCACGCCAACAATATCTTTTTTATTTCTAGTGCTATGTTTTGCCATTTTAAAGACTTTTCTCTTTCTTTCTTCCCGTCTCAAATTCTTTTAATTCCTTTTTAACTTCGTCAGTCATTGCCCTCCTAATGACCTTTTTTGCCTCTTTCCCAGGGGAATTTTTTTTCCCAGGCCATTATTAAAAAAAAGTATTCTAATAATTCGAAGAAAAAATATATAAAAAAATTAGTCATTTTAAAAATATTTTATCAAATTTCAATTATATAAGTGTACAATCATTTCATACATCTATATATAGTATGTATATATAAAATAATAATACAATAAATATAAATATCCCTAAAATTATTTTGAAGTAGGAATTTGAGCTTTTTACTTCATTTTTAACTTTACATTTAAGAAATAGAAGCAAAAAATAGCTTTATTACTCGACTTTACAAGTATTAAATAAAATTCAATATTTCAGCCTTACGGCCTTTTTCAAGAAACTACAAAAAAACACATTATCATTGTTGATATCATTGTTATATATATGTATTATATATATTAGTGTGTGTAAATTCAAAGATCTTACATGAAAGGAAAAGAAAAAGTAAACAGAATGAAAAGTGGCAAGAAGAAAGAGACTACTGAATATATATTGTATGAGTAGTGTTTGTGTGGGTGTTAATTAAAGACCATAACACCTCCCACCTGAGCTTTTGATCATTCAGGATCAGGAAAACTTTGGGGTGGAATTCCTTTGTTAGTTCTCTGTGATCTTCTAAGTGTTTCAGGGACGGGTAAAAGTTCATGTTGCTTTTTTCTCTCAGATAAAGTTTCTTTTGAGAGGTATTCAAAAGATATATCTTCTCCGGGTTCACTATCTTCCGAAGTAGAAGAACGCGGTTGTAATTGTTCAATGTGGCGTCTCCATGTAAGACCGTTTGGGTAGACTTTGACGTTGTACGTTCGTTGACCCTTGATTTTTATGATAACCGCTGCAACCCAACGTGGATTTGTTTTATTTCCATAATATTTAGCGTAGACCTTATCTCCAACTTTGTACTTTTTGAAAGCTTTAGAGCGACGTAGGTTTATTTCTGCTTGTTTGCTTTGTGCTATGTGAGCCGGCGACGGAATCCAAATGTCTATTTTTGTCCTTATCTGACGAGAATTTAGTAGCTCACTTGGCGAGTAGCCTGTAATGTTTGGTGTTCTTTGATATTGCATTAAAAACTCTTGCAAAGCTCTTTTCGGCGATAGAAAAGATTTTCAAGGATTGCTTTAACGTTTGAACCATTCTCTCCGCTTCCCCGTTCGTAGCAGGGTGATATGGAGCTCCAGTGAGATGAACTATTCCTCTCTCCTTGCACCAACACTTGAACTCTTGAGACATAAAAGTAGTAGCATTGTCTGTCACGATTGTGTGTGGATAGCCGAAGTGAGCAAAGTCTTCTTCAAGTATATCAATTGTTGACCTTGTTGTAATGGATTGTGTAGGATGCACGCAAGGGTATTTAGAGTGTGCATCTATCAATACAAGCCAATTTGTTACAAGGAAATTGATTGCATGATCTAGGTGAAGCCTG
Organism: Nectonema munidae; assembly: GCA_030549495.1. Classification (NCBI taxonomy): domain Eukaryota; kingdom Metazoa; phylum Nematomorpha; class Nectonematoida; family Nectonematidae; genus Nectonema; species Nectonema munidae. The sequence goes on along the minus strand of JAUIRK010000151.1, from coordinate 95,597 downwards.
CTCCAAGGCTTTTCTGGAAGCATCCATGGATGGTTTGAACTTTTAGGAGGATTTCTTTGATTCTCTCCACAAGAACTACAGTTTCGGCACGTACTTTCAATATCTTCGGTAAGGGTTAGGCCAATACACTGACGTCCGTGCTAATTTCTTCATCCTTTCCATGCCAAAATGTCCCGCATGTAGTTCATTCAACACTTGACATTGCAAAGACTTTGAGATAATCACTCTGGAACCATACGTTAGACAGCCGTTTATGATTCCTAATGAATCAGCAATTTGTCTAAAACGTCCGATATCACTCCCTTCATTGTTTTTCTTTGTAGGCCAACCTTCTCGTGTAAAACGTATAATCATTGGAATGAGGGGATCTTTGGATGACTCTGTTTGCAAGTTACTATGCTCCATCTTTTTATTAAATGTCTCAATATAACATACAATTTCCGTGTCATCTTCCTTCTCTTCGTCATCAAAATTATGATCTTCGGAAGATGGTAATCGACTAAGTGCGTCTGCATTTGTATGATTAGCGTTCTTGTGATATTCGATGTAAAGTCATTGCCCATCTTGCTAGACGATTTGCTGCGAGTAGAGGGGTTGCTTTTGAAGGTCCAAACAAAGCTGTAAGAGGACTGTGATTGGCCACCAGAACAAACTTTCTACCATAAAGGTAAGGGTAGAACTTTTTTAACCCATAAATGATTGCAAGAGCTTCCTTTTGAGTTTGACTGTAATTTCTTTGAGCGGATGTAAGAATTTTAGACGCGTTAAATATTGGCTTTTCATCTCCATTTGGGAAGCGATGAAAAAGTAGCGCTCCAATTCCAACATTGGAAGCATCGCACGAAATCCCAATTGGTAATTTTCGGTTGAAATGAACTAGAACTTTTTTTGAGGACAAAAGCTCTTTGGACTTTTGAAATGCTTCTTCTTCTTCCACACCCCATTTCCATTTCTGATATTTCTTCGTAAGTCTATAGAGGACTTCTAAAATTTGTGAAAGATTAGTAGGTAAAATTTTTAAATAAAACTGTAATGAGCCTAGATATGACTTTAAGCTTGATACATTATCTGGAGGCGGCATCTCAAGGACGTCATTTACTTTTGATCCTTTTTCAATTCCATACGATGAAAGACGATGGCCTAGATACTCCACCGACGGTTAAGCAAATAGACACTTTTCCAAACGACAACGAAGACCATTTTTGTCTAAACGATCTAAAAGGCGTTTCAGGTTGTTGTTATGATCATTCGTCTTTTCCACTGATAAGTAGGTCATCCATGTATACAGCAACTCCTGGCAAATCTTGTGTCATTTGATCCATTATGTATTGAAAGTAACCAGGCGCCGATTTAATTCCAAAAGGTAATCTCTTTTGAAGAAGTACTCCCAACTCCAAAAGAAGTTCCAACTCGTCACGTATTGCTAGTGGAATGGGTCTATGTTTGCAAAAGATTGGTGAACTCCACTTCTAATACAAAATCTTTAAGACATCCAACTTCTGGTTTCCAAATATTTAGAAACTGCTTGCATGTTTTCAGACACTGATCCAAAAGTTCCTTGTCTTGCTTTAAATCCCTGGAAATGAAGTTGCACTTCAATGAATCTAAAACTTTATCTACTGATAGTTTTAATTGTTTAATGGCCACTCTCCCCAAAAGATTAAGATTATCGGTTACTGTATATCTAATATCAACCTCATTTCTACTACCTGGTACTTTCGTTTCTGCTGTGAAACTTCCTCTTGTTTTCAAAAAGTGTTTGCTCGCAGATTCGTAATGAGGAGTTGACTGATCTAAAATTGGTTTGCCCATATCTTTCCAAAGTTGTTGTGTGATGAAGTTTCCCGTTGTTCCAGTGTCCAACTCCAATATGCATCTTAGAAAGAGGTATCTCCATCTTTGGAAGTTCCTGTGAGCTGACAGACGCAACTGTAACCAGAGTTTTGATGGAATCCTTCGGGCATTTCTTTCTACATACCACTTGACAGATGACAAAAATTACAGATTGTTTGCCTAAAGCGACACTCTTCTGGTTTGTGGTTTGCTTTTCCACAGCGATAGGAGCGAAACTTTGCTTTTGTTTCAGTCTTTTTTCAGAAACTCTTTTGGTGCTGCATGTAAATGATTTACTTCTGTATCTTTAGTGTGATATCCAAAAACGGTTTCTTTCGCGATCTTGGCTGCGTTTTCCGTTTCAATTGCTATTTCCACAGCTCTAGCCAAATTCAATTTCTCATCCTTTACCCTTAAAATTGCCTTTAAGACCGCTTCGTTTCTAATTGAGCAAATAAATCTTGTGCGCAGTGCTTCATCTTGAGGATCTTTTATTGAGGAAAAGTCACAAGTTGCTGCATCCTGGCGAATGCAGCTTTTTCTTTTCTCCGGGTTTACGTTGAAGATCACTCCAGAATTTGAAGCGTTCCCTCACAACAAATCTTATAGGATCGTATTGATCATTCATGAAATCTATAATGTCTTGCATGCTCAAGTTATTGATGTCTTTAGCCAGCGAGCTTTGGGCTGCAAGATTGGAGAGTAACTTGTAGATGCAGGGTGATTGATGTCAGAAAAACTTGCGCTTTTCGATATTCCGAAATAGAATTTGCTCCAAGAAATGTGCAAAAACGAGCGAAGTAATCTTTCCAAAGTTCAGAAGTAGAATCAAATGGTGCAAACTGACAAAATCCTCCTTGAGAAGAAGAGACCTCAATAGGTTTTGAAGAAATATCTTCCCTAAGTTGATCTATCCTTTTTGCATCCTCTCCACGTTGCGCGTTTAATATTTCGATCATTGTCTTCTGCTGTTCTATCTGCTTTTGCATCAGCACCACCAGGTCTTTAGTTTCTGTCATTGTCTTGCCAATTCCGAAGATGTTATTTGTCGAGAAGTTGTGCAAGATCCTACTGTCTGCGCCAGAAAGTCTCTGTTATGTTTTTACAGAGCAAAATGATAAAGAAAATAATTTATTGAGGAAAGGAAGAAAGAAGTGCCCTATATAAAAAAATCTGCACCTATTTATACTATCGACAAATTATCTTGTAAAATAGGTATGCAAATGAAGAGCATTTCGCATAAAACAGTGTTCCACTGAAAGAATAGGAACCTATGTAAATATTTAATTATTTGCATAAGCCTTTGTAGAGAAAATGATCTTTAACATTGTTGTTGAGGGAATGTGAAAGAATGCGTGTTTTGCATAAGACCATAACAAAACCAAAAGTATTTTTTTTTGTTTAGAAACTCTAGCGAAAAGTTTTCACATAAAAATTTCTCCATGAGTGCAAAAAAATGTATTTACTTCAAAAAACTGAAACAAATAAGTAGGATACATAAAGGCAAATGTACAGAAAGAAACAAATGAGAAACAATTATGAAGCATGAAAAATAACATGACAAAAAATTCATATACAATTGGAAGAAAATATATTTGAGTGCTGTTTGCAGATAACTTTAATACATCTTTGACATTTTCTAGTTCCTCTTTTCTTTTTTACAAGGGTATTTTAAACAGAAAATAATTCCTCCCACCAGCTTTTGTAGTAGGATACTAACTCGTGACAATTATGTTTGTAAACAACCCAACTATTGTGATAAACTATTCCTAAATAATTCGTAAAAGGCGCGCAAGTCCATCTTCTATTTGGTTTGTAGCAAGTATAAGGAACTCAGCATTTTGTTTGCTATATCGACCCCACTTTTGTATTGATTATAAAGACTCATCGTTTCTGGGATGCTATAAGGTCTCTCTGTTTTGATTTCCTTCAGGTGTTGACTAGACAGAAGATAGACAACTTTAAAAATTTTACCTGCATCTTTGTGGGGGATATAGGCTATCAATGATGCATTTGTAGTAAATAAAAAATTTACTTTCGCACTCTGAAAGTTTCAATGTTCGTAAGTAATTAGGCGTTATTATATGAGGTATACAAGATCTATTAGATCTAACTGTTCCGCAAATGATGTAGTCATTACTGCTGGCCCACTCACACAACTTATAAGAAGTAATAAAATTAATCAGTTACATATGCCTTTAGGTAAGCTAGAATCACTAACAAGACGTTTTACGATGCCTTTTCCACTGAAATAATCGCGATTCTCTAGATCTGATACGTACACACGTGGTTTTAAAATATAAGAGCTCTTAGAGTCGTCACAGTGATAAATTTTAATTCCATATCGACCCGATTTTGAAGGATCGTAAATTTTAACTGGACAAACATCCTCCCCGAAATTTTTCTAACTGTTCATCTACGGTGACAAAGTCTGTAGGGGCATAATAGAGTTAAAATGTGTCATAAAAATAATCATGTATATGTCTAATTAAATATATCTCTTGAAAGTGCTGCCTTCAAAAATGGTTCTCCTTGTTTTTCTGAAAAAAGATACTTCAGACTAATCGACTGATTCTTTGAATATCCAATGTGTAGAATGCAAGCAAAATAAGCCAATAAATGGCTAATTTGGAAGTTATTATGTTTGGTTTCAGAGCTCCTAAGAAAAATACTAGCACACATTGATGTAAATTTTAAAAACTTACTCGTAATTATTTTTCATTTTTATCTTAGTGAAGTTGTAGATTTGAATTATCAAAGCTTCTGTCATAAACAGTTGAAAGATTGCCAAACTATCCTTCAACGATTCGGCTCCATTCTTAGGACCAGCTTGTAATTGAGAAATGTTTATGATATTTCTGGCTTGGTCTTCCTGAAGTAGACTGTGTGGGTTCCCAGGTATAGGTTGTGTTATTTGGAGCAATTCGTCTTTCGGAAAGATCATACTGCAAATCTTCAGAAACAGAACTTTCACTTATGAAACTTTTGGATGAAATAACTTTTATTCACTAATATCACTCATGGTTTATTTGATAAAGCTAATAAAGATAATATTTGAAGATATGAACAGAAAAGGTATGTAAAGAGGATATGAATAAATAAAATGACACAGATCGCATAAGGAATAAGGAACACGCATGAAGAAACCATATGTTTCAAAACGTAGTAAACATCAAAAAAGGCAAGGATAGTCTTATGCGTGCAACTATGTTGATTTTTCAGTCAAACGTTCATCTTTTCTCAGTATCCTGCATGATAGTTGATATGGCGTTTTTCTCCATTAGCCCATCTTTCGAAAGGGTGCATAAATGCAACGTACTGCGAAGGTTAAGGATTCTTGAAACCTTTCTGTCTTTGAGACTCACTGCGTTCTTCCATACGTAAAAGGTAAGCGAAAAATTCGCTGATGCTTCTATATTTCTACAGAGCTTTTTTCCTCCAAAAAATCTTCTTTGTTTTTCTCCAAGGAGATTTACCAAGGCGAGTCTTGATCTTCAATGGGAGGTTCCCCGCCATTATCGTTGTTACCTTCGTTAGGTGGGGGTTCGCTACTTCATTGTTGGGCGGTTGCCTTCCGAAGTTATTATTTCTGTTAGACTTCTTTCTGTTAGACTACCTCTAGTGACCAGGTTTGGATAACAACTTAAGTTTTTAGGCAGCGATTGGTCGAAAGAACTGCCGGGAAAGCTTCCCAAGAGGATTGCAACGCGGAGCATGCAGCCACCCTCTCCTTTTCCATGAGGGTGGCTATGACATTATCTTTTGCATTACGCGAATCAGCCGGGAGTCCATGTAAAAAGGTGGTGATGCGCTTGGATGCTGGTGATTGAGGGGTGTACCTCGCTGCGAGTCCCGGATTAGCTAGATCGAGAGGAGAGAAGCCATTCAGTGATCTGGGAAGATCCTCATAAATCCTTCATGTGGAGAGGTCCTAGCTGCGTTGATCTATCCAATGGTTCAATTGTTGGAACCCACGCTGACGACTGACCAGGGGTCGGTGGTACCGGAGAGGGCGCCGAAAGAGAAAAACCTGGATTAGCAAGACTGAGCCGCTTTAGGAGTTGAGAAAGTAGCATTTCCACATTATCCAGGCGTGCTTTTTGCGAGGTTTTTCGGGAGGACGAGGTTCAATTCCCAATTGCAGATTGAAAAGCAGATAAGGGGTTCGTAGGAGTACTGTGTGTGGATGTGAGAGGAATGGGGTGAGATGCAGTAGGTAGATGTGGAGCTCCATGCAACGGAAGCGCGGTTCTCGTTGCCGGCGGAAGACATGAGAGAGCGCGTGAAGTGAAGTTGAGCAGAGCGAAAGGAAAGAGTGACTAGAGATATGGCGTGCCTCGCTTTTATATGTTTATGTATGTCAGTACAATTCGGCAAAAGTTAATAAAACACTAAAACTCGAAAAAATACAGTAAAATCATATAACTATGAATAATATACAAAGATATATAGTCGTATCATAACACATTTGACATCTAACTTCTAGTAGCACAATCGGCACATGTTGTATCCAAGAACGGCGCATAGTATAAATCTCCCATTCCAAATAACTTTGCATTTCATTCCAAGCGTCAATAAATTTAAAGTTTCTTTTTAACTTCTTTCTTATTTATACAATATACTAAATAGTCTTAATGCATTTAAATTGAAGGTTGAGTTATTTATCACACACATGCAAAACTTAGATATAAGCAAGTCACTCTCCTCATTTGAAATATCAATATAAAATGGTATGCGAGTTTACAATGTAGTATTCAGACAAATGTAAATCATGATTAACATATTCCAACTTGAATAAATCTTGAAAGCTTTCTGTTACTCAGACGACTACCTCCAAACTTCATTAGCATTGTGAAAGCAAAGCTATTTTAAAAATCCCATTAATTTCCGGTTTATTGTTTAACTTTTAATTTAATATCTAAAATTTGAAAGAATAAATTGTGCTAAGAAGAAAATTTTTATTTTGCAAAGATTATTATTATGGGAAAGTTTAAAGTCCAATATAAAAAAATCAACCCATTTAAAACTTTTAAAGGTATATTTAAAACAGAAAGAGAAATATATTTTTAGCGCCTCGCAATTTACGATTAACATGATTGTCGCATATTCTAGAAAAGTTTTAGCCACACCTCTTGTCTAGCTAATTGTGGTTCAGTGTAATTTCTTGCAGTAAATTCATTGCTAGAATTTTTGTAAATTTTCACTATACTTTATTTAACTTATGGAACTAAAATTTAAATTTTATGATTTAATTTTATAAAGTTATGTATAAATAGGAGAACATTGTAAACATTTGATTTCTTTTTATAAGAAAGTTTGCTCTCTGTTCGATTTTTAATGTGTTTTTTTGTCAATTTGTTACCATTTTGAAAATTATATTTTAAGAAATTGAACTTTTTCTTGGCGCCTGCACTTGACTTATTATTCTCTTTCAGAACCTTCGTTATCTTATTTATCTCACATTTTGCATTTGAATAGGAAGATAATGTTTCTGGATTGTCAAAGCTTTTCGCAGATGAGTGTATTCTACCCTTTCAGAATGTTTGTGATGAGAGTTTCAATGAACGTTATATTTTGTGCATTCATAATGCATGTGATGGATGAGGATTTTTGAGTTTTTCGCGTTGTTATCCACTCTTAACTTAAGAGTTGTTGTTCTGTTTTAAAACACATTCGATTCCAACTAATCTTTTCAATTAGAAAAGAAAGAAGTAGGCGATTTTTTGATTTTAAAGCAGTTTTATATCAGATTACTCCATCTCGCCTTCTTTTCTGCGATCGAATGGATTAAGTAGGCTAAAAGGGGGGAATTGCTTAATATTGATGGAATATTGTCAATTGAGTCGACTAGCTTACACACATTTTCGCGTGTTTGGTGAATGAACATCGTCTCTTTCGTTCTTCTTTCTTGATTGAGAGCTGTGCGTCGAGGTAATTGAGTGTAGGGTTTTGCACCGATTAGCAAATTGGCAGAGATAGCCGATGTCTGCGCAACGCTTATTCATCCGCATGGAATGTATTTGTACGTTGTTTATTATTACACGCAAAAGTAGCGAATACTCAAAGTTGTTTCAAATTCCAAAGAACATGGAGTAAAATCGATGCCTAATTTTTAAATAAATGCCTAGAACCGTATGCTGTATATGATAACGCCTGATTATGTAAGATCTCGTAATTAATCATTTTCCTTTTCAGATTTAATTTTTAAATTTGCAACTCCTCTAGGTAAGCTTATTCCCAGAATATACAAAGTCCGTTATTTTATCTTGGCGATGTGTCATGCAGTCTTGCACTAAAAATACTCATTTTTCTTTTTCATATTCCCAATATTCATAGAGGTGAAGGAAAGAAACAAAAAATAATTTGCTGTGACACCGCGATTAGAGAAGTGTGTGTTGTACAAACTCATATTCCTATCAACAATGTTTGAATAGATATAAGATGGGCCAATAAGCAACCAGTACTGATATGACATATCGGCAAAGCTGTATCTGGAGATGTATCTAATGTTCATGGGTGAATGTTTTCAAAGTATGTTGCAAATTATTTCGGAATATCATTGCAGAATAACGAGAGTTTTTCACTCCTTCATGAAACTTTGATTTATGGTAGATCATGTTGTGGTGCATTAATATGTCATTATGTAGCTTGATTCCAGTAACTTGGTAGCAAATGTGGATGTTGTTACGTGTAAATTTGATTCTCAAATCTCCTCAACGGTATCTCGACACGTGTGCGATTAAGACAACTGACTGATTGATCGTTCCATTTCTGCCCGTATTTTTAGTTGAGTGATAGAGAAAGATAGTATTCTCTCTATTTTGCAATATTTAGTTTCGCATTTTCAGTTTCCCTTATTGCTTTTAAAAAAAACTTTATTTCAATGCACTTGTCATCATCTTCTTTTGAGTTTCAGCAGTCAACACTGTGAAAAGGTTTCAATTTCAGAACATATTTTTTTAAATGCCATTTGATGATAACAAAATCGTTGAATTTGCTTTAAATTTCTTACAATCTTGTCCTTTTACACAGATACATATAGTGGCATATTTTTATCATTTAAAAGTGGTGTTAATATGAAAATGTATAGTTGATTCCTATTTTCTTACGCTATTTTAAGTTTGCTTCATTACAGTAAGTATAAATAAAGGAACATGTATGAGGAAAGAACATATAAAATTTTTCAAGTGAGTAATATAAATATCGGGCATTCTTGTTTGGTTGAGTGTTCGCACTTGGGCCGTATTGAATGCTTACCCCAACCGTAATCGCGAATCCTCTGAAACATTTAAATTCAACATTTAAAGCTTTGTGCAAAACGTACATGTTGTATACTACATGTAATAATTTTTTCATATTTAGAAACAAAATCTTTGACAGATATGCCTATTGAGGTGAAATAATTATAACAAATATAAAAAAAATTGTAAAAACTGGACACTTTATTACTGATTTTGCTGGCTAGTTTCTGAGTATAAACTCCTTTTTTCAAAGCAAATATATAAATGATAAAATAGTAAAAATTCTCATTATTTTATTATTTATATGTTTGCTTTAAAAAGGAGTTTATACTCCGAAACTAGTCAGCAAAATCAGTAATAAAGTGTCCAGTTTTTACAATTTTTTTTATATTTGATATAATTATATTTTTTTCTTGGTTTTGTAGTGTGCATTAGAATGAATACTAATTTTGGGCGTCATCATGGTGCTAAATTATTTTTCACACTTTTCATATGTTATCATGGCGTATAATATGTTTAAAAATTTGTATTCTTTTTTCAGAGAAATGTGTATTGAATTTGCCAAACTCGAAACTCACCTTGGCGAGATTGACCGAGCCAGAACGATTTACGCATACTGCTCACAAATGTGTGATCCACGGGTATTTATCTTTTTTTGTCATTCCAACAAACTTTCCCCTCATACTTTTTGGTCCATGTAGCAAGGATGCTTGTTGATAAGGTTGAAAGAGGAATGCATTAAAATGATCATTTTTATAAGATTGATGCATACTTTTTGAGAGTGCTTTAAAAATTCTTATTTCTCCAACAAATGAATACAACTAACATAAATTTATGAGGAAAATGGAATTCCTTTATTGCAAAAATTTGAAGATTAAGTTCAATACAGTGTTTTTCGACTAGAACTTTAACACGTTTTTCTATTTTAACTATTAAAACCCAAAAATACCAATAATAAGAAGTTTTAGACATTTTAATTTTTTTTTATTTTTTGGTTAAACATATTTAACCATTTTTGCTTATATATATATATATATATATTTAAGTGTAGTCTATTTTACTTCACTCTTAGCAGTGCAGGAAAATCGTTCATGTTGAAAACCTCTGTTTAGCTTTTTTTGATATAACTTCGGGCTTATATGAATACATGTGATTTCAAAATTCATATTTGTAAAAACGTGAGAATTATGTGTAACAGAACAAGAAACACACTTTTTGAAAAAGTTAAAAATATCTACTTTTTGAGCATTAAAAATGGACTTTTAAAGAAAAAAGTCTTTTTTTATTTTTTTTTTATTTATTTATTTTATTTAGAAAAAATAATTATAAAAATAATCTGAAATATAAAAAGAAGGTGAAGCAAACCAATTAGTTTCTTGTCACACCAAAAAAAATTTTTTAACAACAGATGTAAAAACAGAATGTTCAAAATCAAACCATTGTAAATGATACAAAAAAAGGAGAAAAAAATCCTGAGAAGACGATTAAAAGCGAAGATCAATTGAATGACATCAATACAAACATAAAGTTTTTCTTGAACTATGGAACATTTTAGAAAAGTTGGCTCGGACCTTATAAAATTGTTTCAATAGAATTTCCTTGATGCATTATAGTGTTTTGTATTGTCTAATCCTTTTAACAGCATGTAAACACTATTTTTCAGTTCATTTTTCTATGATTCAATCAAAAGAGTGAGTTTTTTATCCTAAGGATCTCTCTACTGTGTTGTGCACAGGAATTCATTTAAAGTAGGAAAAATAATCCCTCCTTATAAGTTTTAAACATATCGAATAAGACTTAAAATCTTTGAAAACCATATGTTCCATGGTGATAACCTGACATATGGTTTTGAGGCTATTAATAGTAATGCCGACATACAAATGTTGAGAATTTGCGGGTGTTGCAAAATATCGAATGAAAAAATTTTTGAAATCTGTATTTTTTTGATAGTTGGATAATGAGTATATAGTTACTAGAAATGGGACCTCTAGGATCGTGTAATCGCTACAAGATCAATAAGCCATAACTATTTTGACAACTAATGTGAAACGCTGTAACATTAAAAATATTTGAAGGTGAGTCTTACCTTTTGGAATCTGTGGAAAGACTTTGAAGTTCATCATGGAAATGAGGATACCCTTGGTGAAATGCTACGGATAAAGCGTAGCGTGTTTGCTCTATTCAACACACAAGTCAACTTTACATCCTACCAATTCACCAGTGCAAATTCAGAATCCAAAGAATCTCTAGGAGGTTTCCTTCTTTTCCATTTGATTATTCACTTCATTCAATTCCGTTTATTTAATAGTCCTAATTTTTAACCTGATTTCATGGATATCGTATATATAAATTAGAGTACTGCAAAGAGAGAAATTTTTTACCCTCACCCATAAAAAATATGAGGATAGCCTTTAGAAGTTGGTTTGAGTTTCGTTCTTTTCCAATTTAGATTACCTCTCTTTAAATTGAAGGTTGCGTTTTTTAATCACTTTTTATTTTTAATAAAAGCTTTCAACTTTTTAAATTAATCTTTTTTGTTTAATAGCTTGATAATATGAGAGGTGATTAATTCATAATATAGAATAAATAATATATTTATATACGTAGCATTCTCAAACTTCGAAACGCGAGACATTATAGTTTGCTTTCTTTGCCCAAGCCTGAGCTTTTGATAAATATAATGGATGTCAATATCTCTTTATGAATTTAGAATCTACAACATCAAACAGTATGAAAACGCTAGAAGAACAATCTACAGCTCAACCTCAAACAAATGTCCTGCCTGAACAATCTAGAACAGTCAAATTTATTAAGTACACTCTCTTTTTGACACTTATCTGGTTTGTAAGCTCTATTATGGATGCAAATGTTATGGACTAAATCAGTGGTTCCCAATCGGGGGTCCATGGACCCCTAGGGGTTCATGGAAATTCTACTTCAAACTACTTATGCTGAATCTTCTTTAATATACTTCTATTTTCCAAATCAATATAAATATATATATTTAGAGCTTTTTTAAATAAATATTTTCTTCCCTTTTTAAAGTTTCATATTTTGTATGTTTATATATCCTTTTTATTAGTTACAATATTTTTGAAAAATTTATATTTTAATTGGAAAAAAATTTTATTCACATTTTATGTCAGGCTTTATGATTTCTCTGATTTCATATGAATAAGGATACGATTTAATCAGATGATGATACAATCATTTTTGGCATAAAAATCTTTGATTAATTTTGTTGGCTCAAACTATTCAGTTGTAGGGGTCCACAGGTAAAAAAGTGACTGGAAAATGGGAACGGGATAAAAAAGGTTGGGAACCACTGGACTAAATGATCAAAATTAATTAGTTGGTATGTTACAAAAAACAATTTTGCAAAAAGCGTGGATGTTACTAAAATTTTATGCCTTTCTAGGACCAAAAGAAGTTAATGAAAAATCAAAATCTGTAAAAATGATAAGATACCAGAAAAAATAATGAAAAGTGTTTATAAGCACCTCACATAATAATAATAATCAATTTTCTTAAACAGTGAATATGTTTTCAAAATCTCAATTTATGCTTGTCAACTGATGTGATCTTGTAAAGTAATGTATTGGACTCGTCCGATATCAACTGTTTCCAAACTTTTTAAATTAGGTGACAAATCCTCTAATTTTTTTTATTTTTTATATTATCTTCATATTTTCTATTTATGTCCGTTGTCAAATTAAAAATTTTGAGAGAGTAAAAATATTATTTTTAAAATGTGAATAATTGAAGAAAAAAAGCATTCCAATAACCCATAACATAAAACCTTCATTTTTGTATTCCTCATGCTAATGCTTGCAGTGTTAGGGTATATAAAAACTAAATTTTGATTTATACAATATTGTATATTTTAGAGCTTCAGCTTTTATTTTATACATGTTTGAAAATATATATATTCTGGAAAAAAATGATGTTAAAAACGCTATAATAAATTTCAAAAGAATAATCAAAAATATTGGGTTTTAATTTGTGATCGCGCTTTGCAGAAAAAAGAAAAATATCTCTTAGTTTACGTTTAAAGTTTTACAAAAGTTCAAAGATTTTTTTGGAAGAAATCATGTATTCCGGAAATTGTTAACTTTTTTCATAGCAACGATTTTTTTATTGTCAGGCTTAAGACCTTAGAACATCTCAGTGCGACACCCGTTTACCAAGAAACGAAATTCTCTGCTCTAACCTTTATAATATTGCATTGAAACAGAAAAGAGATGATTATTCTTCGAAATTTTCCTTGTCAAAGGATTGACCCATCTCATTTTGTCCTCTTTTTTAAAGGTAAAGACGATTTTTGCTGCAATCTAATGGGTTAATCAGCACTTTTATTGAGTAGCAAATTTGCTGAATATATAGATATAATTTTACTAAGTTTAGATTTGAAATGGCGTTTTAATGTATATTTTAACTGTGTTTCATTCATTGCCTTTAGAAGTACACAACCAGATTCTGAAACTTCTATTCCACAAGATACTTCCCTGAATCCTGACCAGATAAACTTAGATGATATTGACGATGAGGAAATGGGAGAAGAAGACGAACAAGAAGAAGAAGACAATGATAATCGTAAGTTCTATAACATCCCCTATCATACCTTAGGAGTCGATCAATACATATGCTTTTATCCCGAAATTTTACTATTCTAATAAGCATATATAATAATTTGTAGTAGTATGCTTACAGCCTCTTTTTAGGGGTAATGTAATGAGTGTTTTAATTTTCAAAAAGGGTTCATTGCGTGAAGAGGGTTTTGAACAGTTCTGGGCAACAAAAGAAACGAAGGACGGATTTTAATGTTTCCATTGAAGCTATGCGAACTCTTTATTAAAGGAAGCCTTGACTTTCACATCTAGATTGATGCTTACAACATTCTAAGGCCCTTCTCACTACTAATAATAATGCATTTCGAGTCAAAACGCCGAAAACCAAAACGCTCGATACAAGAACGTCTGAAACTTGAATCTACAAAAAATATTTAACACTTTAAGATTTTTCTTGTATCTACGCTTTTTTCCAATTATTATTATCTTATATATTTTTCTAAGAATATGTTAAATTTAACACTTTGTTGTTTCACATGCATAAAAAAGAGATACACGATTCCTAATTTTTCAATCTTCTCAAATCGAACTACTGAAATTTTGAACCAAAATCAGAAATTATTTATATTCTTGTTTTCCTGTTTAAATTAGTCACATCTTTTCTGGTTTCAAACAGATTTTCCGTTTAAATTGGTACTTTAATTGTTTTTCAAGCCAAAGAAATAATGTATTTTTGTATGATCACTTTTATCTTTCAAGTCAAATTGATCACTATCATTTCGTGTCAAATCGACCCTTTTGAAAACTGTCCAAATAGAATAAACTTAAAAAAATAGTAACACCTGAATTATTATTTTCTGGCGTTTTGGTATTCGGCCTTTTGTTTTTCAGGCGTTTTGACCCGGCACTCTTATTTACATATAAGTTGTGAAAATGGTGATTTAATTGGCGTAAAATGAAAATAGATAATGAAATAAAAAAAAGTATGCGGAAACCGGTGAATTAATTCAAATGAACTATTAGTGTATTTTAGATTGCCAAGATGAGTCCGGTCACAAATCACGCTCTAAAACAATTTCATTTTGCCACTCCTGATCTATAGGAAACAAAATTATTGCATAAAGAATGAAATTTTAGTTAAGCATATCGAGCAAAGCAAAAAGACAAATATCGGCTTATGAAAAAATGACTTTTGATTTGATGCACTAAAAAAAGCGTAGTTTAATTGAGATTACATTTATCTGTAACTTTTGACCTATTAGATTCGCGTCACAGACTCGAAATTTTTCTCTCCTACGCGAAATACAAATGTACCCAGCCCGTCGATGGGGGAGGCTTATAAGTTTTTATGTAAACTGATTTGTTTCAATTAACTTTTTTCGACTTGTATTTTCCTATTTTTTTTAATTTTTCCGATATCTTTTCAATTACAAGTTTGAAATTTTAAACTTATATTGATCCCTTTGTTTGAAATGTTCTTTTTATCCGAAGCAGATGATTATTTCAAAATCAACATTTCAAATTGAACTCATGAAACCGAGAAGAAAATTTGACTTTTCAATTTTAAAAATATTTTTTGATTTTATCCCAATGTAAAAAACATCCTTTGGACTCAGTTTGTTAAAACTAGTTAAAATTTCGCAGATATTACTTTACCTTTTTCTGTATATTTATTCACTCTCAAACATATAATGGTCATTATATTTTTTTAGAATGCAAATTTGAAAAAAGAGAAATACCAGCACAAGTTTTTGGCAAATTGGTACCTCATTCTTGACGACATTTATATACGCACTAATGGATTTTTGATGGGGAAAAAAGCTTTATTGTAAAATATTGATTCCAAAATGTATATAATCTTTTCTAACCGAATAATGAAATGAAATTTTAATAAAAATATTGATAGCTTTTTTTGTTTTTACATTTTGATTGCAAACTTGGACACGCAGAATTATAGTTTTCGAAATATTTTAACAATGGATTGCTATCATAAGAACATTATTTTAATCATGATCTTTCAAAGTTTTTTATCAAAAACCTTTTTTTTCATTTTAAAATAAGATTATCTTACCTTTTGGAATAAAGGTAATAAAGGTCTTCTTCCAAATTCTGATGGAGTGCATCTCGATGATCATTTTACTTCCTTTGACCTTTTTTTTCTCTCTCTCTTTTTTTATAACTTCTGTTGGAGTCATCCCGATGAAGATCCATCTTCCTTTGATCTCTTTTAGAAATGAATTTATGCGATGCTACTTTTGATCTATACACTATTCAATGCTTATCTTTTTTTTCCAATTTTTATTAATAAATTTATTATTATTATCTATTTCTATTCTTTTTATTGATAACATTGGAAGAGAACTCAATCCTTCTTGAATCATTGTTGATCTCAAGTAAGTGTATGAGTTTCAATTTTAGGGAAAATATCCTACTTCAAGGACTTAAAAACATGTGATTTATAATAATCCAAATATCTAAATCTTACTTCTGGGTTCGACTAAAGAAGGCTCACTCTCTATATGCTTACGAAACCTATTTTTTTTATTTTTTAAACTTAAGAAATTATATATGCTACTTAAAATTTCGGACACAGTATTAGATACCTACGCCGACTCCAACTCCGATCCATTTAAATTCTTCTACTACTTAACACAGCTTAAATGTAATCTAAAATTTTAGAAATACTTATTTTTATTGTTAGATCTATCTATAGTTCGAATCCTTGTATGGCAAAGTTTTCTTCATTAGTTTTTATACTCATTTTGCAAAACTGACTTAAATAGTTAACTTTTATTTGGAAGTTTCTTTTGACTTAAATATTTTTATTTTTTAATACAAGTTTCAAAATATCTCTGTTCAGTCCTACCGTTTGAAATATTAAATAAACTTTTAATCTTGTTTTGGGGAGCAATTCTTTGACAAGGGGAGGGAAAATTCCTTTTCTAAAAAAATTAAATTTCACAACTTTGAAACAACTTTCGTATCAAATAGACAATATTTGTTTCTTTGAAATTCTATTTGAAAGTATACGATGATGCATCACCTTTAATATCTAATTAAATAATTGATTAAAACTAACCATATACATAACTAGATTATTTAATTACTATCTAACAAACTAAATACTTTTTGAACTTTTGAAATAAGATCCATATTTACCAAATTATACTTCTATGGCGCGATGCAGCATCTACCTGAGTTCCGCGTACTTTGAGCCGATTCTTAACACATTATTCATACACTTATTATTTTAATCTCTTAATAATAGTGATCACCTTCAAAAAGTGGAGCTTCTAAAATTTGTTAAAGAAAACTCAGTATGATTGATTTATTTTAACTCATTTAAGGCCAAGCAAAGCAGACGATATCTAAAAAAACGCAGACGATTTATATTCAAAGTCATTGAAAAAAGCAGACGAAGATGAAATTACTTATGTTCCAAAATAGGAACATTGGCCGTAAATCGGGTAACGTGATATTTCATCTACCAATCATACTTTTTGGAGCAATGTTGTGTTCACTTCGTGCTATTTAATGTGTTTATAATATAGTATTTTGTTTATAAGAGGTAATTTGAACATTATAATGATCATGCTTGAAGTTAAATGCTATATGCCTGTAGAATATGATGTTCTTTGTTATTTCTGTCTATATATGTGATAGCGCTGATAAAAGAATAATTGATGGTAATTATGCTGAGTTAATTGAATGCTAGTACGTCTGAAGAATACTATATATTTTGTTATTAGGCTTGATGAATTATAATAATAGTGTATCTTTAAAAGCTTGCCATTGAATATATACAAGGGCATATTGCATTCAGGACGAATAACTTTCACACACGTATAATATATGTGATCAAATTCTTACTCTGCAACACTGTATGGATGGATGCTTTAGAAAATTATAAAATATCCAATATTCGATAAAATTATCCACTATTCAATTTTCCCTAAAAACGGAATTGTGTTCATAGCATAAAATTTAGTATTCTACGAATTCATTGAAAAATGTATACTTGCTTTCTAAATACAAGCAAAAAATTTTTTTTAATGCTTGACTTTTTTCCAAATATTTTCCTCTCAAAATATCAGCTCTTTCTTAAAACGATCTCATTTGTAAATCTTTATGGAAGAACATTCTTAGCTGAACTGATTCGGTATTTGGTGTTCCAAGGTCAGAAATATCTGTCTCCTGAAGACGGGATGAAAAGGCCTGTATTCAACGACTCATTGGTAATACAATCAGGCCTCGTTTATCTGATACTCGATTATTCGACGACACCGCTATTCGATTCAATATTGGTCTAAGTAATTTTTGAAATTGTTCTGTTAACCGTCATTCTGACTTTCGTACTTTGACACAGAGCGTGTCTAAATAATTCGTTAATCCGATAGATCAATCATGCTAACATATTTTTTTATGCTATACATACTTAACAGTAGGATAGCCAACTTTTTTTGTAAGGCTCAAAAATATTTTATATCTGAAAATAAGGCACCTTGAAAGTATCTCTTAACTAAAAAAAGCTTTTGAAAAAAAGTTAGGCGCTCTATATAGTCCTATGGCTTTTCAAGTGTTGATTGACAGTGAAAAGTAGTTATGAGAGCAACAAAATTTTAACAAGGGATTTTTATGCTTCTTGCAGTGTGCATCAACTCGGTCATGCTCGTCACTACAACGACATATCCTTGCTCACAGATTTTCTGAGAAATCATCATAAAGCAGATTTTCAAAAAAGTCAAATATTGGGAATTTGCATATAACAAATATTTTACCACGTACTTTGTGTATTTTCATTGGGTCTGAACTATAAAATTGGCTCACTATGAAAGGTCACAGACAGGAAATCGATATATACAAAGAAAGACACGAGCTAAAAGAATGTTTTCAACCTCTCCTCGCACCAATGAATTAATTAGGTTGATTGATTTCTCTGTACATAGACACTTTGGCGATCCAAATTAAATGTTACAATTTTTAGCAATGAAGTGTTACCAAAATAGATTGCTAACATAGAAAAACAAAGAATCATCTTATTAACAAAAAAATTTTAAGGAAATTGTGAACAACTTTGCGAAACTATTCAAGACGATCTTGTTAAAAAAATAACTAAAACATTAATTCTGAAATAAAAGACTTGGTTGTTTTATTTAGCAAAAAGAATCCGGGAATTTTTTAAAGCTACACCAGATGGTACACTTGCGAGTAAAAATCAAGTTTGTAGTATAAGTAAAAAAATTAAATAGATAATCTTTTTTGATGGAAGTTAATATGTCTGGTTCTGAAAAGAACATTTTTAAAGATGTTTTAAAAAGAAGGAGAATCACTACGAAAAACATTAAATCTTCCAATATCGAATTATTTTTCATAGCTTCTATAATACAGCCAATGGATGCCGGCATTATACGAACCATTAAAGCTCACTATCGAAAAAATATAAAGAAAGAAATTATAGCTCGTTTGGATAGTGGTCAAGATGAAAAAATGGCGAACACTGGAAAATAGTGTTGTTGAATCTTCACTGGAATTCAAGCATTATTAGTTCTCCTTTTTCCGCTAAATCAACCATTTTTTAATCTTTCTTCAAAAAATTGAAGATCTTACCTCCTTAAATACAACGTTTTAAAAAAAATATAAAATATTGAAAAATGGAAGTAGTAAAAAAAATTTCAAGATTTTTTTAAATAAGATATTTATTAAAATTTCTCTTTCATTCAAATCTATGATTTTTTAACAAAGCAACTTTAACTCACCAGATTATGATGTAACTTTTCGCTTGAAGAAAAGCTTGAAGAATTCATCAGCCTTGTAAAAATTGGAAATGTGAAATATATATAATACCAAATTATACTTCAAACTAAAAACAAAATAAATTTTGTTCTAATTAAACAATTTATGAATTTTTGAAAAAGTAGTGATTATATTACTACATTTTTTTCTGAAATTATTTTCAAATTTTTTTGATGATATTTTCAGAGTTTTAGCTTCTTTTAACTAAAAAGTAAGTTGATTCAATTTTTCAATGAAAAGATAATATTTTCAGTTTTTTTAGTTTTCTGAAAACATGGAATGTTTTGATAATTTAAAAAATGCTTCGATATATTTGGAGGAGATCGCATAACAGATATAATTGAAGTTTCTCCTCCTGTTCATAATTTAACAGATGAAGAAAGTGAAGTAAATGGTGATGTTGGTGGTGAACCTTTTTTATGAGAAATTTTACCTAAAGATATTGTTGGTTCTAATGAAGTTATCGATTTCTTTTCTGCTTTCCAAAATAGTAGATGGAAAATCAAGTAATTAATTGGTCTGAAAATAACATATTTTCTGACAGTCAAAGTAGTACAAATAATATCGATGAAACTTTGAGCAAATTGAAGCTTGAAGTATCGCATATGTCATCTGTCCATATTTTTTAATTTTTTTTACTCAATTTGTTTGAAAAAGTTTTTGGAACTTGATTTTATCTGGGTAACCTAAAGTTCCTCATACAAAATACTGTTGGCGTCTTGATAACGAAAACGCTTCTAGAAACCAAAAAGGATCTCCTTTTAAAAAATATAACTCTTAGGGGTCGTTCACATTTGACGTCAACTTTTTTTTGATAAATTTCAACGCCCCCCTACTCATATCAACTTTTAGATATATCATCACTTAACAAAATCGACTTATGTCAACTTTGGATACCCCCCCCCCCCGCCCGTTTTTGTTGACGTCAATTTTGTATATAAGAAAGTATGATAGTAAATATAACATTTTGCCCATTTTTTCGAGCAAAGAAATTAATACGAGGAAAGCAAGTCTGTTTTGGATTTAAGAAATGGATAAGAAGCTTTTTAATTAGATTTTGTTATCATATGAATTACTATCAAATCATTCTTTGAAACTAAAAGTTCTGATAGTTATTATAATTTGGGCTTTTTTGCTAACGCTGTTCTTTTAATGTGCAGCAAACTTGAATATCCCAAAGAACATGATAACTTTTTCACAAGCTACGTTCTTCGTCCACACATGGCTAAAAAATTTAAAGATAACGGGTACTGTAAGATGTGGTAGAACATCAAATTGTCCAATCAAGAAAAACGATGCAATCATGAAAAGAAAATTGAGAAAGCTTTGACAATAACTTTGTTTGTTCTACGAACGAAGCACTAGATTTTCTTCAAAATACAAAAATATCGTAAAAGTGCGAAGACCAAATATCGTTAAGCAGCACAACTCTTACATTAATGATTATAAGCGTGATTTCTTCTATTCAAAGATAGAGAATTATTTTTAAATTGAAAAAATCGTACTGGAATATTTTTTGAGTTTCATAAACACATGCATGCATCAAGTCTAAACCAAATCCATAACTGATAAACTAACCTTAGTAGAATTTAGAAGAAAAATGTGTCTTATCTATCTAAACGTGCGTCCAATTTACGAACCTGAAAGAACAGGGTGACCCAGTAAAAAATCATGCAAAGTTTTAGATCTGGTTTTGGATGTTAATGATCCTATCATAAGAACTTATGAAGGAAAACAAAGAAAGTGTGCTATAATTGTAAAAAAATGTTAGAAAACAAGTAAAGGTGGATTACGTTTTGGAGAATGCCAAATTTTATGCTTTTTGGAATAAAATTAACGAAATTGTGAAATAGATTTTTTTGGAAATGAATTCTTTTAACAAATTTTGTTTTGTTTTATATATTTGCATATGCTTTTATGTGCCCTACTTCCCCTAGTCCTCAAAAAGGGACCAAAAATACAAGCTTGAAATTTGGTGAAATACATGCGTAAAATTGAAAAAGTGTCATAATAATGTTTAAAAAATTTCGTAAATATTGATTGATTAGCCAGATCACAAAAATAGCATTAAAGTGATGAAAAAAATGGTGTACTAAATTGTCAGTTTGACATGGGCCGTGTTTATCAAAAATAAAAATTTTTGAAAAATGAGTTGAATAGGAAGTGAAGCAACACTTTTAGATTCGATCATTGGCAGGCGTAAACTTTATTGTGTTTAAGGCAAGGGCGGCATGATTTTATTTTAAATTTTAGGTTTGATTCAAAAACTGACTCTATGCAATCGAAAATTTAAAAAATTCTTTTAAAAAAATCCCTCAAATCAAAATACAGAGAATGTGAGAATTTGGATGTGTCTTGTCAGGATAACAATGTCACATGTTTATCAATTTATGAAAAATTTTCATTTTTTGACATAATCTTTTTTAAGGCTAAATTTGATTTACATATGTGTGAGGAATTTTACATTACACGTTTAGATTTCTACTTATTTTGCCTGTTTGAGGGGGGGGGTAGTGCAGTATGAAAAAGAGAAGGGTTGATTTCGCTGCAGCAGTAGCTTTTGATATGGATAATTGAATCATTGATCAAGGTAAATGAATTGAAGACAATTATTCATTTATTTTTGTTATCACCGAGATGGAGATAGGATAATGTGTATATAATCATACAGTAGTAATGAAAGCACCTTAATTAAATTTTAACAGCTCTATCTTGGCTTATTAAACATTCATTTCAAATATTGTGTATCTTGATTGATTTTGCGATAGATATATTTCAAGATAAACGCATACATTGTGTTTTTGTTGTGTGAACTCGACAAGTTCAGAGGATAAGCAAAGTTAGACAAGAGCCAATGATCTCCTCTCCCTACAGCACGTGTCACATTTCTGATCTCTTCTGCGTTTTTTGTAATCGCAACAAAAAATACCTTCTTTTCCTCTTTTACAGTTTGAATATTTTTGGAATCCTTCTCAACACCCTGACTTACATCATCGCCAAGAGTTGGAAAAAGGTTCTGTCTTACAAAATCTTCAAAAACGTCTGTCTCTTCGGCCTTTTCGTAAATCTCCTCTTCCTCTCCTTTATGATCATTGATTCGATAAAATTTCCTAAGGAGTTAGCAAAAGTTTTGAATATCGTTTGCTCCAATTACCGTAAGTACGTGGACGTGTTGAATGTCGCGAAGATAACTTTCCGCTTCCTCCTCACCTTTTTCGTATTGGACTTGTTCATATCCATCGCGTACAACTATTTCCTAGCAAGGTGGAGAAGCACGATTTACTTCAGACATGCCACAAGCATCTGCATCTTCTTATCCATAATATTCGACATTCCCATCAAAGTCAGTAATGTGGAGAGTGTTCGTGAAAAAGAGAAATTTGTATTCGTGCTGATGAATCTTAGAGAAGTTTTCATTCTTTATATTCCCATACTCTGCTTTCTTGTCTTCATAGTGAGGTTGGGGATCATTCTCAGAAGTAGGATCAATTTGAAGAGGAAGACAGGCGCAAACCAAAGAACTGTTTTGGTCGCTTCGCGCAGAAACACCAAAGTCATTCTCTCCCTCTTCATCTATATTTCTGCCTTTATCCTACTAACACTCCCTGTTCTCTACATAAGTCTGCTGGAATCAAAGTTCAATGACCCCAATAATAAGAAGAGTGATAAATTTCTTCAGTTGTCAAGTTTTGCAACAGCTCTTGAGTTAGTCATTTACTGCTTTTTTCCATTCATCTTTTCATTTATTGATAGTAGACTCAAGATAGGACTTTTCCTTAAAGTTTCATCCATTTTTCGTAAATTAAGGCCAAAAATCAATCCTTAGACATTGATTGATTATTTTCAAAGCCATTTTTTACTTCCAAAATTCACGGTACTTTTTTTCCAATTTTTCCTATCATTTCTAATTTGATAAACGATCACTTAAAAAAGAAATGCTATCTTTTATATTATATTCTTTTTTGCAATTCTCTAAAATAATAAACTCAAGAAATCTTTTTTGATTAAAGTTTGACAAGCAAAAGTTATTTCATACATATTGACTTATATAACGGTTAATCAATTTTTTTTCAGTTTTCGGTATCGCATCGAAGGGAAGAATACTCTTCGATAGCTGGACAAATGGTAAGGATAGCCACGATCGGGAATCGAACCCAGATCATCTGAATCGAGACCGTACGTTCTCACCACTAAGCCTTGTGCCGTTTTGCTTTCTCCTTTCAATATATTTCACCGTTATCATTTAAGGTATTTTCCCATATTATGATTACATTAGTGAACCTTATTAACGATTCTTCTCTCTGCGATGTTTATTGATTGAAATTTCTGCTTTCAAATCCGCCTCTTCATTTTGCAGGTAAGTATTCTCTCGAATCTCGCACACGGTCCATACAATATAGATGAAGAATATTTTCTCTTGTTAGGATAAATTACTAAAGAGGGATTTTAAAGAAAACTCATTCACTATACTTTAAGATTTAGGTTCACTTTTGTTCAGGTTTATTTCATACTCTAGCTGAAGTATTTGCAATCGAGGGCTCGGACTAACTGACCAAACAGAAATTCAAGGGATTATATTTTTCTAGATTCATAAAATTTATTTTTAATTTTAAAAAGCCGACTTTAAGTTTTTGAAACTCCCCCTCCCCTCCTCCTGTTTTTATTTTTACCCATCATGTTCTATTTTTTAATACAGAGTGTCTAGAATTAGTATATTTCGAACTAAAAAAGACCATTTATAAGTAAAAATTGTATGTATAGCTTCCTAAAATATCATCAGTTTATTAAAATGGCAAAAAAGATATTTCACTTTTAAACAAAACTTTAAAATTCAAGGTACAATTTTTTATGTAGTATGTAACTTTGAAAAAATTTAGATGAAAGGTTGAAGCATTTTAGATTTTAACCATTTTGTATAGTAGTTTTTCAATTTTGACACCTGCCAATCATGATAGCCTATGTCATTGTTTCTCAACATGGTGATCATGTATACTTTTCTAGCCTTATTGTGAAAGTTACTACGCCAATTAAATGATTTAAGTTCTATTATACGTTTAATTCATGTTTCTTTATGTTCTTCATATTATATTTGCCAAAAATAAAGTTTTTCAATGCACAAACAGGTATTCATTCGCATGGCTCTTTGTCCAGTTGAGCGTATTTTCTTGAGTGACATGTGTATCGAAATGGTATGAATTGACCTGTAATTGAAGGCGTTTTTGTGTTAAAAATAAATAGACTTGTAAAATCTTTTATTCAACAAATGTGTATGTAATTAAATCAACTTAAAATTATAAAAACAAGTTAAATTTTGCATAATATAAAAGCAAAGAAAAATAATTAAATTTTAGAAGTAATAACTCATGTTATTTTAAAAAATTTGTCAATTTTGGGGAAAAATTATTGTAATCTAATTTTAAGGATATATTTTCAACATTGCCAAGAGATTGATTCAAAACTTTTTTTAAGGATAAATATCACTATTTTGGAATATTATGACGATTACCTAATATAGATTTCAAGCCTCTTCAAATAATAATTTATTCATAATGAAAAAATGACATTTTCTTATCATTTTGGATGGTGAACAAATAAAAAAACATTGTGATTTGCCAAATGTTTTCTAGTTTTTGGAGGTTTGTTTAAATTTTTTCAAAAAAATAATAAAAAAAAACGAACCTCTCTCACTCACAAGTAATAGAGCTTCTTAAAAGTATAGGCTAAGTTGAGAAATTTTTTATCTAACATATTTATTCATTTTGAAATTTTTAACATGTCTCTTAAACCCATTTTACCACTAGTGTTAAAAATGTTAGTCAAAACATATCTTTTTTTGAATTGGCTGTCTTATTTTTCACCACAGCGCTTGTTTCGCTCGATATTAGAGATAGCACTATTATGTTATATGTAAGCATAATTGTCGGACAAAACTTGCAAACGATTGCCATAAATATGCATATTTGCATTTTAAATTAAAAGTGCGTTCATCAAAGAAAGCGTTTTGTTCTTCTCATTCAACAACACTCTGGTTGCGCTTGCTTTGTGAAACTAAAGCATCTTCACTAAATTTCTTCCGATTTTTATCGATTGTAAAAAGGCAGGAGTTCTTTGAAACATCAATTCTTGTTCAACATCTTTCACGTTTATATCTACGGTTAAGAGAAGCTATGGATGATTTTGGAATAGATAAATACGCAATTTGTTATCTGAATCGACTCATTCATTACTTTTGTGTTATTTGATATTCCATTCATTTAACTCCATTCATTTTTCAGTTTAATCAAAAAAGTATTGATCTTTCCTCCTTTTGAATAGCGGTGAGCAAAAGTCTAACTTGGAATACACGCAACGTGTGCATGGAAAGAGCATAAAAAACTGATAGATTTTGTTCTCCTCAAACTCTTTATTCAAAACGATAAAAATGAAGTTTTACTTGAAAATATTTTATGTATATATTCAATGTATATCAGGTTTGACTAATTTGTTCTATTGTAAATTAGTTTATTCGACTTCTACTTATATTCAACAAAATAAAAAATTTTAAACCAATAAAAATCGAGGATTTATTAGGAGGAATTCATGTGGATAAAAACGATTAATCCCATTTCATTAATTTTAAAACTCTGTGGTAGAAAAACTTTCAAAGGTCCTTGTCAATAATATTTCACGCATTCTTTTTAGTGTATTTGCTTTATTTCAACTCTACTCTCAAAGTGGTCCATGTGGACCCCCAAGCGGTCCGCAATATTTTTAGAAAGGTTGATATTGGAAATTGATATTTCATATTTGGATGCCATCAAATTCTTCCAAGTGGCCTTATTAAAAGTAAAATTTAAAAGTTTATTGGATAAAAAAGTTGAGGAAAGTTCTGCAGCTGGAAAAAATGATATATTAATGTTAGAAGCTGATTATATTGACTGCTTTGCCGTCTTTTTATCATGTTGTTGAATCAGGATTGATACTAAAAGTGATTAAAATTAAATTTAAAAAAATGGATTTTCTTTTCTTAGTCTATAGATTGACTTGAAAAAATTTTTGTCTGTTCAGGGAATCTGCAGAAAATGCAACTATAAGTTATTTGTTATTTTCAAAAAAACAAATTTTTCTAGCTAAATATACTGAAAAAGTCTTTTTTTAAAGTTTAGCTAATTTTCTTCCAGTCGTTCCATTATACTATGCAATATTTTTTTTACCTTCGATAACTTTACTACTTTATGTAGGTTGGCGAAAAAAATAGTTGACAACACCAGCTATAGTTCATCAAAATCAGAAGTTTGTGATAAAATTTTACTACAAACAAAAGAAAATGTTGAAAGCTTGATAATGGTTCCTAAAAATATTGACTTATTATTTATTAAGTATTTATGAACGAAATCTTTTATCACTGAATTCCAAGATTTTTTTTTCACCATATATGTGAATACATGAGTCTGGAAAATACTCTTTTGCTACTGGTATTTAACAGATAGGCTTAGTATGGCGTTTTTATCCTTCAATTTATAAAAAATCACTTCTTGTTTATTTATAATCTCGCAAACATAAACACGTCTTGATTCCATTTTTGCTATTATATTCCAAACACAGACTGATTTTAATTAGTTTTGGTTTTTTTTTTTAAATATTCAGCAGTATTTACTTCGTGTAAACTCAATTAATTTAAAACCACCTTCTGTCAACAAAGCAGCGCATAAATAACGGGGATCCAGGCCTTCTGCTCTACTAATTTCAACCAGAACAAAAAGCCATGCTCTCATTCATCGTTATCTTGGGACTCATCCACACCTGCCTTGCTAGTATCTTCCTTTTTTATATATTATTTTATCGAAGATCATGCAAACTTTTTAACGACACAAAAATGTCTAAAGCAATGTCATGACTTTGCCTTTCCCACTATTCTCTTTCATTTCTGTTTAGTTTGTAAAAAGTATCCAACTTTTAGACGGAAATAAAATATCTAAACTAGATAATAATAAATTTTTAGATTTCAAAAAAATTGAATCGAATTGTAAAGTTAATATTTATTTTGCCATTTGCTACAACCCAGTTATACTTCTTTATCATAATTGATTGATCTACTCAAGTCAACTATAATCTAGAGTCCTACTTGGACCCCGAAATTTTCAGTTCCCATAGTGGATGTATTCTCCTTAATCAGTGAAAGAATAATTCGAGGCAGTTAAAATAGCGAACTTACAAATTAATTTTTTATCAACTTCCTTATCGTATTTTTTTGTAAATAAAATTATCTATGCTTTTATTATTGATCAATATAACCATATGTTTTAAATGTAAGTGTTTCTAAAAAGCATTCTTATTACATTGCTTATGCATGACTAATTAGACGTATTATAAGTTTTGTAAGAACGATGACAAGTGCAAAAAAACACCAACCATAAATGTGAACATTTAAAAATTTCTCTACCCCAAATATTGTTTGAATCCATTCATCAAAGTCAATGCAATAAAATATTTTAGCTAATTTTTGCCAAAATTAAAAAAAAAGCCTTAAGAATCGATTTCCAAATGATAGAACTCCCATCTTTGAATTAAGCTTTTCCAATTACTTCAATCCTCAATTTACAAAAGCATTCTTTTAAAGTTTTTCAATTCATTTTCAAACAAGAAAATTGATCTAGAAAGTGGTCGCGACAAAACTAATGTACCATAGGCACGTAAAGAACTGTTAATTTACATCTTGACTGTCATAGTGAGAAAGTTTAATTTCTTTTAAAACAAACTTGAAAAAGAGTTATAAAAGTAAAATTTTGACGCTAATGATCATTAATGCAAGAAATGGACACTCATAAAAAGTTGTTATAGATGCAAAAAAGATGACATTTCGATAACTTTACTACTTTATGTAGTTTGGCGGAAAAAATAGTTGACAATACCAGCTACAGTTCATCAAAATCAGAAGTTTGTGATAAAACTTTACTACAAATAAAAGAAATAGTTGAAAATTTGATAAGGGTTCCTAATTATTAAAAATATAGCATTTTTTTTCTATTTTACAGTTCACATATTCCCATAATTAAGAAAATAACATGTTTACGAATTTTTCAGCTTACTCTTCAGGGTATAAATCTTCAAGCCCTTTGTATTTGATCCAATTCTCGTTGTAGCTTCTCTTCACTGATAAACGGGAATTAGGGTAAAGAACACAGTCTTCTCATTTAGGACATGTTTACAGCACATCTTACAAGCAGGACAAAAAATTAAAAAGTTGCAGCACACATATGGCACTCATTTCTCACACTTAACTACAATTGAAACATAAAAAAACTTTTGAGGGCTTCTCACTTTAGAGAAAGATTGAATCTAAAAAACGAGCTACAGAAATCATCATAATATTTGAGTTCTACGAAAAGAATTAGAACAATAAAAATTTTCAAGCAATTTGCAATGCAATTTTAGGGTGGCGCGGGGGCGTACGCCAGTTCCGCCCCTTTAAATCCGCCAGTGCATTGTGTGACGGAAAGTTAAGATCCATGAGAAAAAAGTCTTGATACCTAAAAAAGTTGGACCAGTTCTATATCTTTTGAATTTGGCTTTTCAAAACTATAAGGTTTACTATACAATTTTAAACTAAAAAAATCAGGGAAATTTAAGAATTTGGAAATAAAATTTCGATTTCTTTGTCGGAAAATTTCTGTGTTCTTGGATTCAAGTTTCAATTATACCCATATGTGATTTGCTTAACTTTCAGACTTCTCAGTTGATATTTGCGTTGCAAGTGAAGGTGTATCAATGGATGACGTGAAAAAAGTGCTTTTATGGGTATTCATTTTCTTCTTTGCGTCATTTGAAATCTTTTTGAAAGAATAAAATTTTCGCTAAAATTATTTACTTTGACAGGTGAAGGATGTGTATGCAAAAAGCCAGATTGAAATTAGACTAGCAAACATATTTCCCTATCACGTAAGTTATCATTCGTTATAGTCTCCGGAGTCAAGGCCCAGATATAGGTCCAATTTGCATTATTGCTTCCAAATGCGGCCGAACAAATGGGAATGTTAAGGCTCGCTTTCAGTAGACCCACATTACGATCCGTAGCTTTTTCTTACTTGTAACCAACGAAAGAAATCAAAGAATTTATTCGACAGCTTAAAAAATAATCATATTTACATTATCTTCTCTATATTGAATGCTTAATCAAAATTAATTTATCATCCACATCAAATAAGTTTCAATGAAGAAAATGTCAAATTCCGGTATCAGTTGCAACGTTTTTGTATTACTTTATTTCGTTGTTAGCATACAATTATTATATTTCATTCTAAAAGCGATTTAATTACTGGCATACATTTCTTTTTTTCTTTTCAATGGGAAAAAAAACTTCACCAAATGTGTTTTAATTTTTGTACCATTTTTTCATAGAAATCTTCAAAAATGGAATAGCTTTGATATTTTGACTTTTTAAAATGATCTTTCAGCAAAAATATCATCTTCAACAATAGCTCAAGTTATACTCTCTACTAGAAGTACCATGTTAGCAGTATTTTGAAAAAAAATTTGTGGCGTGTCTGTGATGAGTGATGATGAATCGACTCTCATATGTTAGACGTTACAAAAACATGCTTAAAAACAAGACGTAAATTGCGAGCATTTTCAAAATTGAATGCGCTTATCCAACGCAAAATTTGAACCCGTAATACGTTCTGCTGGGTCAGTCCGGTTACCACCTCGCTTTAATTCACCCTAATCAAAGCTCAGTTGCATATCACATCATATGGAAATTTTTTCATATTCCTTTGGATGTTTTTAATGGCTTGAATAAATAAATTTTGTTAATACACGCAATAATATATATACTTTTATAAAACTTTATCTGTCATGATAAAAGACTTCTCCAGTAATCTCTTTTTAGCTTTATCAACAAGTTTTTTTAAAAAAAAATTAAAAAAACTGCATCTTTAAATATAAATTTTTAAGAGTTTTGAAATATTCAATTCTTTACTTTTGTTGAGAAAAAAATTTTAATGCATTTTTTTTCAAAATCTTTTTTTACTCAATTTAATATACGAAACTTGAAAAGTTATCGGTACAATTGGAAAATTTTTGATTTTATTACTTTCAAAATAAAATTTTGATTTTACTATTTCACTTATTATAATGCATCAGTAGATGCTAACGTTCCATTAGTGAAGATCGTTTTATTTCTTTTTTGAAATCAAATTCTTTTAAAATGTTAGCATTTGCTTTATTGCAACTAAATAACATAAAACTTGTCAGTTTAAACAAAAATGTTCGAGAAAAGTAATAGGGGCGTATAAATCGTAAATTTATCGACCTTGCGAAGTCTTTGGGGCATGGGGAAAGCTTTGATTAAGTTTATCCAAATATGGTCCATATTTCGTAATGTTGGCCTACTAGTTAATCTAGCCCTAGCGAAACAAGTGGTATGGTGTAAATAATGATGTGTGATTAAAATCTGTAATATCGCATACCCAATTCTGCATACCTACACCCTCTCTACTTTTTTTCATCAACGTTGAAGACGCAGAATTTGCGCCATATGTTTCAACCGTCGAAACTTCAGGTTTCCTACATTTTCAAGTCTAAAACATTGATCGATTTTAACTGGGAAATTTTATATTTTTGGTAAAAAAAATAAGTTTGAAGTGAGTTTATTTGAATTCAAAAGTTAAGCGTTGAAATTAAAATACTGAAAAAGATATGCAGTATCACAAAAGCTCTACATTTTTGAAAAACTTGTTTTAGTTATAAAAAAATGTTTTCAAAACAAAATATTTTAAGACTTTCAATATTTTAAGTGTTTGAGTTGAATATGAAAATATTTAATGAATTAAGATAACAATTCAATTTTTTACTTCGATTGTCAACACAAGATTTTTGGAACCCTTGAAATAAAGTAGGAAAAGAATGCTGTAAAACTTCGGTTTTCATTATTTTAATTGAAGCAGGCTATTTAATTTATACCACATCCAAATATTAAGGAATAAATATCAAAATAAAACATTTTTAACAATACTATAATTTTTTCAAAAGTTAATGCAAATCAAGAAAAGTAGAAGAAGAAGAAGAAGAAGAAGAAGAAGAGGAAGAAGAAATTTATTGCTTTTATTGTGGCTGTTCGTTCATGTGAAGCTAAAAACGGGTTAATGTCAAGGAAACTTGCCTTGGATAATAAATATTTCATCAATAGATTATTTAATAACAATTTTTGATTGATAGCAGTAAAAATGAGCGTTGGAAATTGGTTAATTTCATCAGTTAGTTAATTATTTTAAATTTATATTTTTTGATTCAATTATTTGAAAAATATATCTGAGCCCATCAAAAAACAACATGTAAATTTTTTTCTTGGTTTTATCTCAATTATTTGAAAATAAAAATATAATAATATTGAATAATTATAAAATTATTCATTAACTAACGTTGACACGAAGTACTAGCATTTCAAATTTAAAAAATAATCAAAAACAATTATACAAATTTATACAAAGAATATTGTGAGTGAAACATATTTAATATATAGCTATAATTATGAAAGAGTTTGAGCTTTAAAAAGGTTTTAAAATGAAAAAAATTGGTCAAAATAAGCACACACTTATATGTTCCAAGTTTTTTATTAAATTTTCTTTAGAAATCTTTTTTTATGCATTCTCAATTTTGTCATGTAAATATTTTTATCCAAATTTCAAGAAAATTCTTTAAAATAAGCCAATAAAACGTGTTCATATATGAAATATGATGTTGTTTCCTTTTTGTACAGGGTAAAATTTACACGGATCAATTTACAGAGTCGCTAGAAAGTTTCAAACGCTCTCAAATTATGCAAAGCAACCCGGAATGTGATGCTGTTATGCTATTATCCCCGTAAGACACTTTTATTTTTTTTTGAAAGCACAATTTTGAGTTTTGTATTGAGTAGACGAGAACACCAAATTAATCTCAATCAGCGTCGATCGGTAAAAAGCGCAAATTTTTCATGAATTCGTTTTGATAAAAAAAAAATGTCGGATTCTACTACTTTTTTAGTCTTTATTATTTCGGAAGAATTCGCGACTTTTTAGAATGACTTTTTAGACATTTGTAAACCAACTGACTCAAGGAAATGGCGAAAAATACAGTAGATGTATGCTAAGTATATATTGCTTTACCATTAAATCTATTAAAAAAAATGAACAAATTACTATTTTTCAGATTTGTTTGAAGTAGTAATAAAAATGATATAATATTTTTTTTATCCAATTTTAATGAGTTTTTTCTTCAAGATTTATATCATTTTATTGTAACATTTTTTCTAAAATTTAACCCAAACTTTCCTACATCGTAATTTTCATTGATCTTAATCATTCTGAATCATATGTGTGAGCTATCTTTGAATAATTTGATTGCGATACTGCAATGGTTACATCCTTTTTCTCAAAAATAAGGTTTAAGCCTCGCAAGACCAAACGTGGCTTTTTACTCCACGCTTTTTTTAAACGATGAACTTCGTGTAGAAAAATATATGACCCCATCAAAAAACAAAATGTAAATTTTTTTCTTGGTTTCATCTCAATTATTTGAAAATAAAAAATACCATCAGATGTGTTATTTTTTTAATTTTAGCTGTTTTTATACTTCGTGTTGAATTAGTAGATGCCGTTAATTCAGATTTTTCAATATAAATTTTCACTATCAAAAGTTTATACACTAAATGATATGTTTTTCAATAAAGATAATAAATATTATAAAGTTATAACAATAAATTCTTTGTATTTCCTAAAAAAATTTACATTATCTTCTAAACTTTCATGAAAATCAGTAAGCTATTTGCAATACTCAACAAGAATCATTGACGTCAACTTTGAGAGAGAAATAAAAGGAGTATCTCCAAACTGACATCAAGGCAGATTATTATTAGTGAAATATATTTGACAAATGTTGACAAGAGAAGGGAGGGTGGGTAAGAAACTAACAAAATTAAGTTGACGTCAATTCTGAACCACCTTTTATATAAAAGTAAGCAATATAAAAATGTATATTACAAAAAATGAAAGCTTACGATTAAACTTGAGCACAGACATTAACCCATTTAAGGCCAAGCAAAGCAGACGATATCTAAAAAAACGCAGACGATTTATATTCAAATCATTGAAAAAAGCAGACGAAGATGAAATTACTTATGTTCCAAAATGGCCGTAAATGGGTTAAACTTATACGCAGTGCCAACTTGTATATTTAAATGTAACATGGCTGCTATTTTTAATAAAAAAATGTTCTGGCTAAGACTTGCAAGCATGAAAGATAATATAATTATATTTTTGTTAAGCGTATAATCCCTGACAAAACCTCTAAAAAAATTTTAAAGCTCGAAAATCAGCGACTTTATTATTACATTACTTTATGTAGTTATTCCTTCTCTTTTTTTGTTTTATTCTTTTGACTCATTTTTCAACTTTTTCAATCAAAAACTCTTTGAGAGAAGAGAACTCTGAAACGCACATTTCAATTCATTTTATTTAAGAAAGCTAAAGTATGCCGACTCACAAGTCACAACGTTAGGTAACTTCTTTTTTCATTTCTTCACTAGAATTACTATCGAAGTCGTGCTTTCCTTCTCACATTCTATTTTTGGGAACACCTTTTAAAACAAATATTTATTTCATTTCATTGTTTTAACATCCACTTTTTGAAATGTCCTCCAACTTGTCTTATAAATATCATTGTGATGTTTTTCATACTTGAGAAAATTCAAAGTGTTTTCCCGTTAATAATAATCATCACTGTTCTTAATCTTTTTAATTTTCTCATTAACCTTGCTCCCCCTCCAAGCTAAAGGATTTACTCTATAAATTTAGTGGAATCAAATCGCTTCAAACTCTTTTGACCCTTTTTTTGAACATCAATAGCTGCGTCTTTTTATACCCGTTTCATTGTATATTTTTTTCAACAGAATTTTGATTTTATAATGCCTATAACATATAGCGTTGTGTTTAACTCGGATACGCTTCTAAAAATGTATAAGGATATATACTTGTATATTTGCTAATTCTTGCAATTGTTATATCCCTTTTGTCGCAAATGTAAGAATTTTGATTTAGTATTATAAATTTGCTTACGAAAACCTTTATCCAAAATGTAAATAATATATGCTAAATCAATCATTGGGATTTCATTTATGGAGTCAGTTTTCGCAATTACAATGTCAGAAATGTGGGAAAGTATGAAATCATCTTTTGCGTTTTAGCGCCTTAAAATTGACTCCAAAAATATTGAAACAAATTTTAAATCAAGAAAAATATAAATCAGCTTATTGGATTTTCTGAATAATGGTCGCTTTTTGTAAATTGCTATCACTTTTATTTTGGGAGAGTTGTATTTTCATTCCGGAGGTTTTCTTTATAAAGAAGTTGGGATTGGGTTTCAAGAATAAATAGAGAAACTGCTTTACAGCACTAACAAAATGTGAATAAACATATTGTTGATTTAAAAGGACACTTTGTGTCAGTGAATTTTCGCTTGTGTGTTATTTCATTTACTATACTCATTATAAATTAAAAAGAAATTTTGTATCAACTTTCAAATGCCATATTCCAAGCATGGAAATCATTTTCGAATATGAGCGAGATAAGAAGCCAGCTGAGAAGTAAAATACAAAAGTCAACTTTGAATGAGCTTCAAGTTCAATTAAGTGTTCGCATTTATCTCAAAAAGTGAATCTTCATGTTTAGTACGAAATTATGTTTGATTTTTAAGGCGGAAATCCTTTTTTTTTGGCAACCCTCTCTTCCCTAGATGCATTAAAATTTTAAGCTTGAGGTCCACCTAAATCAGTGGTTCTCAAGAGGGACCCATGAAATATTCATAGGGGTTCGAACAGACAAAAAATGAAAAAATTGCAGGTCTGCACTGAATTTTGATGTTTCATGGGTCATTGCTTCTCAGAAAGGTCGTTGTTCGTGAAAATACCATCTCTACTGTAATTTACGCACGATTTTGCAATAAAAGCGATATATATATATGTGAATGATTGTATTCTTAAACTTACTTTCCTTTTTTAAACACATATAACATAAATCCCTATACAACATCCCGATTCAGTATAATCGGAAAAGCAACGAATCTTTGTAAAATAGTGAAAAACCTTTATTTTTGAGGGTTATGAAAACGCTTAAATTACCGAGAATCAGCTTTTCATCTGTCGAAGAGCTATGAGGTAGTCCCTCTCTTGAAAAAAGCCAAAGGAAAGGAGTCCATTAGAAAAATGTTTTTAGAATCTCTGGCCTAAATCCATCAATGAGAAGGAGTTAATGTTGGCGTTGGAAAATATAATAATCTAATTGGTATTATATAATTCATTTTTACATCGCCTTCTTCAACATTTCACTCCAAGTTCTTTCTTTATGTTTAGGAAAGGCCTATGTTGATGTCGTTTGTGAAAAGAGAAGTTCCTATGGGGTGGTGTACTTTGAAAAAAAATTTGCAGTTTCCTATGTAATCGCTCATGAGTTGGGGCATATGTGAGAATCTTTAATTTGCTTCTTATTATTCTGAATAATCGAAATTGATTTTGCACATAATAGCCTTGGGAGTAGCCATGACGACAAAATTGCTGGATGTCAGTTGGGCGTAATGAGTTCAAATACTGGCTTAGACAAGTTGAAAGCTTTTTCTCAATGCTCTGTCAAAGTATTCATGAGCAAGTAATTCATTTAGGGCTATACGAGAACCTCTAAAGTAAACCTCTTTTCCTACACTCATCAAACTAATACAAATTCTACTAGTCTGCATTTTTACAGTGTCCACACACTAGAACTTGATTTTATCATTTTGTGATATATATCAGGTTCATTTATCAAATAAATTGAATTGAATTGAATTGAATTGAATTGAATTGAATTGAAAAGAAATTAAGGGAATAGTTTAGAGTTATCCAAAAATCAAATTACAAATTAATTAATCTGGTATTTAACCTTCCTTTTAAATACCATACAAATAACTTGATCTTTGAAGCAGGTACATTTTGGATTTTTCTGAGGCACCTTTAAAAATTACTAAATCTGTGTTTTCATTGTGTAGCAATAACAAAGAATGTTTGAAGACGCAATCAAAAGAACTTTCTGTATCGAAAGAATTGTATCTGGGATACTCTCCAAACTCTCTGTGCTCACAAATGGGAGACTACACACCCGTATTCAATGATTTTGTAAGAGCTTCTTTTTTCTTCGAAATGTAAAAATCAAATTAACTTGAGAAATTATTTGCTTTACCGCCAAATTTTTCAATTTATGTTTTGTATACCCCAAAATTGGTATATTCTGAATTCCGAAGAATATGATAGACATTGGAAGTCTAAGGCACACGCCGTACCTTTTTGATAATGAAGTGCCAAATATAACTTATACAAATGCATTCCTCGTGCCAATCTTGTAGTCCATAAATAAATAAACTATAATCGTATAGTCTTATTTTCCAACTGGATGCAAACCAATGTAAATAAATTTCTTTCCAAATTATAAAAAATAATGCCTTAACATTAAATTTGGTCTTTTGCTTTTGAAAACCTTCTATCTACCATTGCTGCAAAATGAGATAAATGTAAAAGGAATCTACTTATATCCGATGATGTTCAAAATAAAAAGCCATTTTCGCGAATGCCTTTGTTTAAATTGTGCGTGATAATGAGATCATCGGTACTGCTAAACAAAGAACTGATTTCAAAAGATGGAAGTTTAAAAAGTCATCATATAAAAAAAAATTGTTTATCATCTTAAAAAAACAAAAGTAAGATACGAATAAAAACAAAAAATATTTTTACCACACCTTAGCCTTTCTTTATATATAGGCATTACTCTGGCCATTTTAGTGTTAAAGTGGATCACATGAAGATTTTACGAAACTTAAAAAAATAAAATAAAAAAACTGATTAAAATGACGGATTGAAATCGCCGTAACTCGAAAAATTGTTGCAGCGGATTCAACTAATAAGGCATGTCCATCACTTCTATTTTTTGTTCTAAGAGCATCTTGGCAATACAAAATTAGTTAAGAAAAAAGGGTTATACTTATTCATGCCATATGTTCAGCCGTGTACAAAATGTTCAAAAATGGATGGAAGGGTATTATCAACTAAAGTCTAGGACGAGATAAATTGTTAAGTTTGCCATATTAACATCTTTATATATATGATATGTATATTATATCTAAGGATAACTTTTATAGATTTCTGAGCTGTATCATTAAATTTTAGTATATAATTTCCAATATTAAAATACAGATAACATTTTTTCTTTATTCTTAACAATTACTTTAAATTCATTTTACTTTTGGGCGGATGTAAAGAGACATTTTTTGGCCAATAAGGGAAAAAGTGTTTGTCGTAAAAATGTTAAAATACCAAAATTTAAAATGATGCATCACTTACGTCACCAAATGGAAGCATTCTGTTAAAAATGAGAATTAAATTTGAAAGGAACCTTTTGTCCTAGTAATAGAACTTTTTATTATCATAGTAAGATTATGAGGTGACGATTGGGCTTAAAAATTGCCAAATTATTGACGAATTTATGCTATTTATCAAACTGAAGAAAAAAATTACTTCCACTAATAGCATAAAGATAAACCAACTTATATATTATAGTTTTTGACCTTTGCTGTTTTTTAATAATATATCATTAAAAAAGTTAACTGATGAAAAAACTAATTGATAAATAAGAAAGGTGCCAGCAACCTTAACTATACTTAAAATTACTACAGCTCAATTAACCACATTAAAAGTTAAAATATTTGAAAATTTATCGTTAAAATTCATTATTCAAAAATATATATATTTACATTTAACGCCGTCCAAATTTTTTTGTATACTTAGTTTAAATAATGGCAATCTTCTCTGGATCTTCATGAGTGCATACTGTGTTTCTTTTAATTGATACACAATCTCTAACAGTGAATGCTCAGTCTATGGTGTTTCATTTACTTATATCAGTGAAAATTACATTATTAAAAAGCGTAACTAATAAAGTTAGTAAAGAGTCATGGTTTACGAGAACAACTTTACAAACCTAATTTGTAAGTGGAACCATTTTTTCTCTCTCGTGCTGGATTATTATTCAGTATCTTCAGTCTTTTAGGAAAACAAGTATATATTTTTCTTTTTTTTTTGTTTTAACCAGAATTAATTAATTATTATTACTGGAAGGTTATTTAAAACTATAAAAATGGAAATAGAAAATTTTTAATGGGATCATTTCCCATTTTAACGTGGATATCCGTTTTACAATAGAAATAATTCTTTTCAAAGATCCTTTCTGTATTCTTCCTCATGATAGGCAGAGAAAAAAAACGCATAAATTATGTTAAAAACCTTTTTTATATCAACCAAAAAATTGTGCAAGATCATTGGAGACACACAAAGAATAATAATTTTTGTTTTGTAATGATTTTGTACGTATTTTTTAATTTTATTGGTATCTCATCCTGGGAAGAATATTCTTCAAATAGATGATATGGGTGTCACAGTGAGTAATCGAAGGGGAGAGGGCGGATCCCGTACGCTCCGATCGCTGCCATCTGCCGACATATGTGTTGGCTATTATAACAAACTTGAAGGTATATACTTAATTTACAAGGTTTCAAATTAAATTTATGATTATTATTACCCTTTTTTCCCTGTTGACCTCGTTATAAGCGAATTTTGGCGTGGTTATCTTAAAGGATGAGCATAACTTAATCAAAGCGCACTTGAGTCAATCGAACGAACACATGCTCTCTTTTCCGCTTCATTACAAAGTATTTAAACTTTTTTTCGACAGAACTTGGAAAGCACTTGTCAGAAAACGATTTGCATCTCGCCGGAAAAAAGGTACTACACTTTAGACTCGAATCAGTACTGGCCGTGCAACGTTTCCACTGGTCAACTCAGTGAAGGCTACTCAGATGGCGTAAGTTCTTTGGATGCGTATCAGGGTAATTAGCCGTATGAAGATTTGAAACCCGATGAAAAATTAGACGTGAAGACAACAATATCCTAGTTCAATTACCCTCATCGATAAAAAATTGAGTTATTTAATTTGGCCTACTTTGCTAGTTAATCAGTGTAAAAAGTATAGTAAATAACTTTTTTTTCCAATTTATACAAATTTATTTCAAAAAAACAAAAATTATAAGAATGGTATATAATATTGTTTGTGGTGAGCACAAAGATCCAATATTTGATATGCAACGTAATCTAGAGGACAAAGGGAGATTGATTCCATTGTGATGTTCGAGCAGACAAACCTTGGAGTGAAAAGAATTATTATCATTTGACAGGCAAAAAGAAGAGATCATCAAATAAAAAAAAGAAACAAAGACAAAAGAAAAAAACCTTGAAAAAAAATATATAAAAATAAAGAATAAGGTTAGAACACATTCATAGACGTACATATACATATGTATTAGAGATTTTTGAAAGCTAAAGTCAAGTAAACTATAATATTTATTTACAGTTTAGTAACGCAAGCTTTTAGAACTTATTTTGTTCGGTGTGATGTGATTGGACAAATAGCGCAACAGTCGCTCAACGATCTGAGATTAGCGCTGAATCGATTGAGGGCAATTGGTCCTAGGGCTAGTTTTTCTCACGGGTAATTTTCTATCAGGGTGAATATAGATCAAGGCTAATTACAAGTCTTGTAATTACGAATGCT
This sequence comes from Nectonema munidae, assembly GCA_030549495.1. NCBI lineage: Eukaryota > Metazoa > Nematomorpha > Nectonematoida > Nectonematidae > Nectonema > Nectonema munidae. Next base: position 55,523 of record JAUIRK010000151.1, on the reverse strand, counting down.
CACTTTTTGTCACACTTCAAAAGGTTTGTGTCGATTTTCAATGTAAGCGCTGGGAAGAAACAGACTTGACACTTTCCCAATTTGGCGCATGGAAGAAAAAAGGATGTCGCGTGAATAAAGATTCCAATTCCAAGATGTCTTTTTCCGTGCATAGAAGGGAGTGCTCAGGGTATCATCCAATTTAAAAATGTTAAAAATGCTTTTGAAAATTGATCAATCAAAATGAATTAATCTATTTTATTATAACGCTTTAACTGCATTTTTAAACTTTTGAAATTATTTTTAGTAGATTTCGTTTACGAATTTTGATTTATACGTAAATTTAAAAACTGAAAAAAGTAAAAATTTGAAATAAGAATCGCCATTTTAATCTGAAGAAATTTTAGGTGGATTCAAATTATCATGTTTGGATCAACAAAGAATAAAAAGATCACATAAGTCATAGATCTTATAGAAAAATTTCTTCATTACTGTTAATGACATTTCATCAAACTCCCATGTTGTGCAGACTCACATATCGGATCATTTTCCTATTTTACTCACGCAAGGCTTTACTTCTAATTAAGTGTCAAAGGATAACTTTGTGGTCAAATTTAATGAAAAAAATGTGCTGATACTTTTTCTAAAGTAAATTTTTCGAATTGTTTTCTTCTGACGATCCTTAATTCATAGCCAAAAGCATAAATGATAACTTGATTATGATCAAGCAGGCCTGTATAAGACTACTCAGCATATACACAGAACAAATAAATATAAATGTCATAAGTCGCCTTGGATGAATGATGAAATACTGACTTTAATGATACATAGGGACAAATTATATAGAAAAATGAAATTCAAATTTATTTCTCCAGAATTAAAGGGTGAGTATGTTAAAATAAGAAATAAGGTAAAGTATAACATTAGGAGAGCTAAAATAGCATGTAATGATGAATGTCTTGGTTCAAGTGCATCTGATATAAAATCTACTTGAAAAATGATAAATTCTATAATCAGACCTCAGAAAAAAAATTAATTCCTTCCCTGACAATTGAAAAAAGAGAAGTCCCAAATCTTTAATAATCATTTTAATTATTATTCGGAACATAACTCGTATAGTAATAATATTTTAAAAACTTAACTTACAACGAATTATTATTTCAGTTTCACCAAATAAGTCTCAATGATGTATTCATTGTCATAGATAACTTAAAAAAGTAAATGTGAGGACTTTTATGGCTTAACCCCTTCCGATATTAAACTCGTTAGAAACGCTATTGCATATGCACTGAGCCTGGTGTATTTCCTAAAGTTTTTAAAACTTCCAATTTAATTCCAACTTTAAAAAAGGTGATACTTCTAATATAGATAACAATCAGATTAACCACCACTTTAATTATAATTCTTTATTTTATTCTGAAAAATTTGGGCTTAGAAGAGGCTACTCTACAGAAATGTATCATTCTATATTCATTAGTAAAGTTGTGATTGCTCTCGAAAATAAACAGATAGTTGTATCTTTTTTTATTGACCTTAAAAAGCCTTTGACGCCATCCCTTATGACTTACTTTTGAAAAAACTTAAACTTTCAAATTTAGCTATCAATTTTCTTCATTCCTATTTTCATGAAAGATCTCAAACAGTATTTGTAAATAATTTCCCATCACTTCCATTAAAATGGCAAAATGGAATCCCCCAAGATTCTGCCCTTGGTCCGTTGTTGTTTACCTAATTCACCAATAAGGGGCGAATTTATGCTGTTTGCCGACGATGTTTCTCTGATATTGACAGATGCTGTCCTTGACAATGAAACGATTTTATCCACTCTCAATAAAATAAAATGTTGGTTGGTTTTCAATTTTTTGGCCATGAATAAGAATAAATCTCACTGTATTGATTTTTCAAATTTAAAACAAAAAAGTGATTTTACTGAAATTCTTAGCAAAACAGGAGTATCTTTGGTGAGAAAGTTTAATCTTTTAGGTCTTATCATTAATGAAAAACTTAAATCGAATGAGCATGTCCTTTATTTGTGTAATAAACTTTCGTATGTTACAGGAGTTTTTAAATATTGCAGAAAATTTCTTTCTTCCCTCTGTTTAATACTTCTTTACAAATCAACTACCAGTTCTAATGTTTGTCAAAATATATGCTTTATTTTGATTGGTTAACTTAAATTCTTATTTAGTTAATACTATTCGTTTTCTTTATTGCGTATCGCACTGACGCGAGGGCATCTGCCCACAAAATATATAAAATCTATTATTGAAAAAAATCATTTAATTTTTAACATAAAAATGATGTCTAAAACATTATTAACAAAGTGACTTTGTAGAAAATTAGTTTTTTAATAAATCGTTTTTGGCATATGGGGATTTAATCGTTGAAATGATTTTATTATCAAGACACGATCAAATAGAATATCTAATCTGTGCTGATTTAGTGTATTAGATCAGACTTATTTTAAGTTAGTAGTTATTCATCCTAGCTCAGGTATAGTTAAGTTTACATTTTAAAATATGCTCGGCTTTATCTTTTCCTTAGTCACAATATCAGTCAGTTATTCGTGAAGTTAACTTGTTAGTTTTTCCATATATCGAAATATATCAGATACCTTTCATTTCTTAATTTAGCTCGTTTTGTAATGGAAAGTCTTCAGAAATTGAAAAGTGTCACTACAAAGTAAGAATTGAATAAATATATTTTATGAGAATTGAATAATATAAACGGAAATACATATGTGCATGTAGATTATTTTAAGAAAAAAAAGCGGTGTATGTGTTAATAGTATAATTAGACTTACAGCTAGTTAATTTTGCAACTTAATCACTCATACCCTGCATCTTTACGATCTCTTGGAGGATATCCTGAGCAACATATGTTTCCATTATGTGACTAGGAATCATAACCGTCAAAAATGTACACCACAATTTATCTATAAATGTATTGTGTAGCTGCTTCATGCTTATATAAGTTTACGCGCTATAAACGATAATTGAGAATTCTTATGTAAAACTATTTAATTTAAGAGACGTATTAGGAACACGTTTAGTTGTACCCTGTGTGACAATATTATAAACTCCGGTGGTCATCATTTACAAACTGTAGCATACGGACAATCGATTGCCTTTTTGCACTTTGTCTTTTGCAATGAGCTGAACAAATCATTGAAAGTGTTCGCGTTGTAATATTGCGTTGAAAACCAAGCTTGCGCCCACTCATAACAAATAAAATCGCACCCTGCACTAAAGATGTGACGCAAATGTATTGCAAAATGTTTGACTATAGTGAGGCAAATGTATGCAATACACGTTCTAAATAATGGTAAAATACTTTTTGTTTTTTTTAAAAAAATCTTAATAGAAAAAGATATGATTAATAAGTTCTAGATAAATGTGATTTTTCTATTTCTAATAACATTGAATTTATCCGAAATTTTACGGGAATTACCCTATTTTACGGAAAATCAAAAAATTTTGTAATTTGTGACCTATACATATGAAAAATTCACATTGACTTTGCAATTTTGTTGAACATCTAATTATAAAATCGGATCTGGAAGATGGTGTAATTAAAGACCGTAATTTCCAACTAAAATTACAGGGAAGTTGAGCAAAACGGAAAAAACGCGCATAAAATCTCTGAAAAAAAATTTTAAAAAGTGAAAAAAACGCTTCTTTAATTGATAAACCTGAAGCCGGCTTTGAAATATACCTATTTTTAACTTTTTAAGTTCGCTTAAATTCTATCATCGTCAGTAACCGTACACTCTTCGAAAGACCGGTTTCGGGTATTGAAGCTTCCTCCGACTTTGTGTGTACAAACGATGCGATTTTATATGAGGCTGTGCATGAGAGCATCAACAACTGGCCGTCAACCGTTAGCTTTGATGCTCTTTATTTACTTATGAATTGAATGCACCATTGCTGTCTCGAATCAATCTAGTAGTAGTAGAGCACATTTCTCAGCTGTTATTTCACGAAAATATACCTAGCGAACATATTAATCTGAAACCCCTGCAGAGAAAAATAAGTATAACATATGGAGATAATTTTGAAGATAATAATTGCTTTGCGAAAATAATACAACGCGGACTTTATTACAAGGCATGATATCATTCATTGAATTTTGTGGATTATTATTGAAAGGGAGTTTCCACTCAAAATCAATTTATGATTTATGTGGATTAGAAGGCTTTGAAAGTCCTTTTTTATTACATATTGATTAACGTTTGGCTGAGAAAAAAATTAGTTCTACTCTTTTTTCACAGCGTTTACTTGCAAAATAAAAATAGTAAAACTTAAATAACTAAATAAAAACGGTAAAAATTTATTTAAATATCAAACAAAATAAAAGTTAAAATAAGATCAGAAAATTTATTAATAAAAAATGAACTTACTAAAATTATAATATTTGTTCATACCAAGTAATCATCATTTAGAGTTTGCCTTTGAGATAATTTGTTCTTAGTTATAGACAAGTTGTTTATATGCATCAATTGATGGATATGAGGTAACATATTTGGTTCTTTGGAAATGGCAAAAATTTCAAGTTCTTTTAAAATATTTATTACGTTTTTATGAGTCAAATTAGAAGATGCTTGTTCTAATTCTATTAGAGCATTCTCACTTTCCACACTTTCAGAATCGCTCACTTGAGTAAAGTTTTCAACAATACTTGTTTCAAAATTTTCTAATCTTTCTGTAGGTTTTAAAGTGTTAATTTCTATGTATTCATCTTCATTGTTTGGCTCCACTTCGATATGTTTTAAACAATGTTGTAAGGACAAATTGTCTTCATTAGCTTCGCCTGCTACTTCTAAAGAGTTTACAGGAAAACCGCAACGTTTAAAACATTCAGAAATGGTTGTTACACTGGTTTCTTTCCAAGCAGCTGAAATCCAAAAAAGAGCATCTAGAACTGTTACAGATTTTATCAAGTCTGTAACAGTGTTTGCAGCATCCATTTTTGAGATTAACTGCACAAGCATTGTTTTTCTGTATTGGGCTTGATCGAATGACACCTTGATCAAGGGGTTGAATACGTGAAGAGGTGTTAGCTGGTAAAAATTTCAAAGATACATTAGAAAGCTCCATTGTAGGCGTGTGAGAAGTTGCATTGTCTAAAAATATAAGAATCTTTCTTTTTTGCCGTTTCATTTCTTTATTGACCTCATTTAACCATGTAGTAAAAATTTGGGTGGTCATCCAGGATTTTTATTATGTGTGTAAGCAACAGGCAACTGACAATTTTTTACATTTTTAAACATCTTGGATTTTTGAATTTCCCTATAACTACAGGGATTAATTTTTCTCCAGTAGGATATGTGACCCAAGCAGAACAGTTAAACGTTCTTTACAAACTTTAACACCACAATGGCTGCTTGATAAGAGATTTGCTTGGCAATGCACGGTAGAATAAAGCAGTCTCATCAATATTAAATACATCTTTTAGATCGTATTCTTCAAGTAAATAAGGAAGTCTTTGAATCCAATCTTCCACAGTTTTTCCATCGACAACGGCACTTTCGCCTGAAAATGAATATGATTTTATGGAGCAACGAGACTTCCAAGAACAAAGCCAACCAACGGAAGCTTTAAATTCAGAATAATCATTACCCAAAAGCTTGCTGAATTCGACAGCTTTGGCTTGTATAATTGGGCCAGAAATAGGGAAATTTTTGCTTCTGGCTTGAACAAACCATTCATACATCATTTTATTTATTTTATCGAATCTACAACACTTTTCAAATCTTTTTTTCTTCCCATTGGCGTTTTTTTCATAAATGTCAAGATAAAAGTTGGCTTTTTTCATTATTTCGCTCACTGTACTTACACCAATACCATATTTTTTACTTATCTCTTTTTGAGTAGGTTTAGGCGTTTGTTGTAAGTCATTAATTAGTTTGACTTTTGTTAGCAAATCTAATTCGCATCTAATTCTTTTACGTGACGTGAATGAAGACATGAAAAGCAGAAGATAAAAATAAAACAAAAAATGATACTGAAAAACTGGTAATGTTGCACTATCCGTGCATTGATAAAAAGCAATTTTAATTGGAAAGAAGTTGTTCAATGATATAATGCTTTCATATGTCAATCTTTTCTTGAATGCCTGCCTCCATAATACGAGTATATCTACATGATACACATATAGTGCGATGTAACGTGTCTATGCATAATGCTGTGATGAAGAGATGATGAGCTGTATGGGACAGGGACGCTCTCTTATACTATATGGGTTACCAACACAAATCTTTTTAGATTCATCATACACACTTGAGTTATAACAACAGTGAAGGAGAGGGTATTTCACAAATGTTATTGCGTCTTGAAAATTCAATAACTCTTGATTAAAATTTCAGCACTTCCTTTTTTTAAATATCTCGTCCATGTTGCACTATGCCTGTATTGTCCATAATACTGGTCTTCAAAAAAAATCAAGTAAAAAAACATCTGGCAATATGTTAACTTTTTGTCCCATCAAAAAATGAAGAAAAGCGACTATAAAATATGAATACAATTGTTTATTTCAATCACACTTTCAAAGATGTTAATCTTTCATTATACTGACATATTAGTCATCTCGTTACATCTTTGCAGAAACGTAATAAATATGATGTGTGGATGATCATATTCGCATGTTACATCTTCGCAGAAGCGTAATAAATATGATGTGTATGATGATCATTAGCAATACAATTGATATAAAGAAAAACAATTTTCATATATTATTTCAATTTATATATTTATTTCAATTTTCATATATAAACAACATCATATATTGTCTATGAAAGGACGATACTTTTTTCAGTTTACACAAAATGTAGCTCCTTATTTTTTTTTAATTTTAGTTCGGTTTTCAGAATAGACAAAATTCGGATTATTAAGGATAAATTGGTATTGAATGTATAGAAGTAAACGTGGGATCGGTTTAGGCAGTTTTGACATATAAATTTTAAAAAAAAAATTTTTTATTCTATAAATCACACTAATTGATTAAATGGACAAATATTTACACTACTTTTTTCTAAATTAATTTTTTACTGATTTGTCCTAAGGATATCTTCATAAAACAACAAGGAAAATATATTGTGAAAACTAATTATATAAAAATATATATCTTTGCTTTTAACGACATCTAAATTTATTTTTGTATGCTTCAAATGAGGCCTTCTCTGTATCTTCATGAGTGCATAATTCACTTCATCTAATATTTAAGAAAATAATGAATGCTCCTTTTGGTGTATTATTTAATTATATGTGTGAAAATGGCATAAATCTTCGCTGTAACTAACGAAGTTAGTAAAGTCATCGTTAACTAATTCGAAGAACAACTTTACCAATCTAATTAGTTAGAGATACTAATTTTTTTCTCAGTCATTGAGCAAAGATGAAGAGGTAAACTTTTTGTTACACTGTTTTTTCAATTAAATTTCTGCTTTTTATCTTAAAGGTAAGTAAAGTCGCTAAAACTGTCACAAAGTAAAGATTACACAAATAGTTGTGTACATATGGCACTTAAATCAAGGCCCTTCTCCATGCCTACAACTTTGGAGTTTTTCTAATTATTTAAAATTGTATGGGAAAAATGTTTAATTACCTAAATTTTGCTTTAGCGTCCATAAATCAAAGTTGAAAGAAAATAATTTCATTTAAGTTGGATGTTCTTCAGGCGATACAAATTTTTAATACGTTTTAATAAATATACCTTTTTCTTTTCTTTGTAAAGTTTAAAAGATTTAACAAAATTAGTTTTTATTCTTAAAACATATTACAATAAGTAAGTTTTAATCACAATATTAAAAATTTTTGTAAAACAACTATTTGAGAACTAAATAAATTAATACGATGATACAAAGATCCAAAGAAACTTTTAATCTTAGATGGAAAGAAAAAAATTAAAGCATCAATTTAAAGAAATAAATGAAAAATTTTTCAATAATTTTCATTTAACTAGTTTAACTAGTTTTTTTTGAAACAGTTTATTTCTAAAGTCATATCTTATATTATCAATATCACTGCGTATACGTGTGTGTAATGTGCATTAGATATTTTATGCCCAAGTGTTTGAATTTAAACTTCTTATTGGTTTTCGTTGTGTCAATCATCGTCATTGACGTTTCAGGCTAAAATATCCTGTTTGTTGTTATAAGCTCAATGTGCTAAAATCCGGCATATTTGAGATATTTTCCATGAGTTCAAAATACTCCAACCAAGCTTGTAAATTATATCACAAATACATTTCTTTAAAGGGCAATAGGAACGCCATTGGATTTGGAAAAGAGGATGAAACTTGTGCCAAACAGTACGGCCGTGGATTTGTCTTTTCAAAAAGTATCTTTTATAATCATAATATTCGCTTTGCTTTCCTTTCCAAACTTGTTCTTCGATTGACCAATCACGAATCACTACAATGAACATGTCACCATTTGCCCTTTAGAACAATAGTCCTAGGAGAAATTAGTTCCCTAGAATAGTTAAGTTAGTTAGTTTTAGTTAATATAACTCAGGTGTTGACTTTTTTAGAGGTAGTTCTCTACACATGTTTTCCTTTTAATCGTAAAACGGACAAAACAAGTAAATCAACCGTTCTTATATCTTTTGCAATTAAAATCATAAAATCTACCTTTAAATCCTTTAAAAAGCCAAGAAAGAAAATTGAGAAACTTTTTAAGGTTTGTTTACCGTAATTTTAGAGGAGGAAATATTTTTCATTTTTCTCAAAGCAAAATCAACGTAAACGAAATATCGATCACTTGCGCTACACTTTTGAAGAATTAACTTGTTAAAAACAAAACATTGCTAATTTAAATTTAGCAATTAAATCATTCCAAACTTAAATCAAATTCATGCTTTATACTGCAGGAAAGCCTCAAGGCTGTTTGCTTGTTTGTGAAAAAAATTCTGGAGGCATGATCAATTTTCTCTGGGGCACAGCTGGTAGCATCGGAGATGGATACTTTCTAAGCGATACAGAAATGTGTTTGAATGGTGTCATTGTGGTTTAGCCTTAAAGTTTATTAAACACTTTTCTTTTGTTTTGAAAGTATTTCCCTATTTAGACACTTTGATCAATTTTCCGCGTCAACGTGATTTCAAGTTTTCTCAAAATTGTGATTGGAACTTAGATTCTGGCTTTAAACCAAAAATCTTATCACTCTAATAAATTTGGTCAACCTTTGGACTATTCATTTTACAAATAAATGTGATGAAATTTTTTACCCATATTTTCAATATGTATTGATTCATGATAAAGACTCAGAATCTAAAATTAATTTTTTTTACAAAATTAGTGTGAATGATCACCTACCTATCATTCCTGTTTCTTGATCTGGGAATTTTTTTTTACCTTTGGGTACAAAAAAGGAAATTGAAATTTTTCTGTTAAAATAATTTTTATAAAATGAAAAATTAACTTGAAAAATGTAATGAAGATTTAAGTTATTGTTGAAGTGCTTCAAAAATTCTTCGCATTCATTTATTTTGTTAGTAAAAACGTCAATCCATTTTTCCATTGCATTTTCTGAAAGTACGTTTTTGAACAGCGTTGTGTCATTTTATACCGATCCCATAATTTCAAGCTTCTAAGTTCCCAGGAAGCTTCTTTTGCTAGAAGCAAGTGATACAAGGGAGGACAAAATAAGTCAAAAAGCATCAAAATTTGTGACATGCTTAATTTGATGGCTTGACTAAGGGATGTCCATTTTTCAGACACACTTTTTGAAAGAAAAACAAAATTTTATTCTTTCACTTTTTTCGATGCCATTTTTGCCGCGGTTTGACAATGTTTAAAATCAGGTGATAAAAATTTTGAGATAGGGGTGTGCAAATTTTTCATTGCAAAAGATTAAGGTTGCTTAATGGATTGTTGGTTTATAGTTAAAAAGAAGAGAATGAACATCGACATAATGTGTATTCAGGAAACAATGTTCAAATGTACGAAAGGAACAGGCAAACGTTTTAAAGTGATCTATAGTGGAAAGCAATCGAAGAAAAATAGAGTTGGTATTATTCTATCACAAGAGTTGAAAAATGATGTGATTGATATTGAGAGAGCAAGTGATAGACTGATTGCAAATCAAAAGGTTAGGCCCATAAAACAAATTGATTGTCAAAAAAAATTATAAGAGAGTTTATGAGATATTTTGAAGATTTGATTAATAAAGTGCCAGAAAGCGAAAAACTGCTTATAGGATGGGATTTGAATGAATATGTTAGCGAGAAGGCTCTTGAACATTTAGGTGTACATGGGGGCATGGTTATGAAATAAGATGGGGTATTAGACATGACTGAAAGATGGGCACACGCTGGAGCTGTATATATCTGTTATAAAAAGACACAAAAAACGAGAAATGAAATTTGAGATTACTAAAAATTTAATATCCTTTATTTAGTATAAAATAAAACATTTTTTCCAATTTTCAAAATTGGTGGTCTGGAAATACCACGTGAGACAAAATATTCAAGCAATCCTTTAAAATAGAGTGTATTCAGCGCATATCTAAATTTTTAAGACTACTTTTTATTTTTTTACAAAATTAGTGAAATTTAAAAACTCTTCCAGCGAAAATATTTTAATTAAATTTGCATATCGCATATACACTAGTTTAAAAAAATCCAAAATTGTTGGGGGCGAAAAGGCTTTTCATTGGAAAATGAAGTGGCCTATCAGGCACATTACAGGAATTGATGAAAGGATATCTGATTGATAGAGAAAACAACTGAAAATAAATAATAAAATTTAAATTAAAAATTTTTCAATTATATAAAGTTAACTACATATGTTAAACAATGGTGTTTTTGATGAGAATTAAAATTTTGTTAGAAAATAATTATATCAATGGCTATCAAAATATACTAATGTTTTTAATGCAGGGGGTCAATGACGTGTTTGTCACGCTTATAGCGAACGTCCATCGGCCAAAGGACAAGATCTTGTGGTTATCCAATTATCCAAATTTTAAACAAAATTTATTTTTACAGTTTCATTTCTCAAATTAGATTTCGCAATTAGGTTAGCAAAATATTATAAAGATAACCATTAATTTTGCAGTTTATTAATGAAAATTGTCTACAAAATAATTTTCAAATTTTAAACAAAATATATCCTTTTATACTAAATCGACTAAGCCTTCTCCATTATTGAATTCAGTTTTTTCAATTGATTTGTATAAAATGTCTTCTCAATCAAATTTGCGTTTGATTCTATAAAATTTTCTCTCAATAATATTTTTTAGAATTTAAGTAAAATATTTATACTTGTACATAATCTAGAAATAATATTTGATTTCTGAAGTAATTTTTTAAAAGTATGCTATAAAAATTTGCAAACTGTCAATCAAATTTGCAGTTTATTTCTGAAAACTGTCTCTAGAAAAGGAAGACAAATACGTATACTTAGTTAACAAGATTAGGATTGATATCTCTTCCCTTAGTGCGGAAAATTTTAAATAATTGTGAATAAAATATACCATACATAGTCAAATAGTGTAAAATAGGTTCAAATTTCCCATAAACAAAAGCTAACTGACCCAAAAAACTAAAGATAACTAAAGGTTGAGAGGAGAGGAAAAATTATCAAAATTATTTAAGCTTTGAGAATTTACGATTTAAGTTATGAAGAGGGGCTCAAGAAAGTGAACTACTTTATTCTTACTTTATCGATTCAAAAGGCGAGACATGATTTCTGTTTTCAACATCCTTCAAGTATAAGCATGCATATTAGCTCAAAAATATTACCTGAATATTCAAAGAGAACCCAAAGATTTTACTTCTATAAATTTCAGAAATCTCATTGTAAAAAGTCTTAATTAAAGCGCCTTTTCTCTCAAAGAATGATCAATGATTGAAACTCACTTCCAGATTACATCGTGAATTCTCCTAACTTTAAATACTTTCAAGAATAGATTGGATAATTATGCGAAGGATAGAATGTTTGTGTATGTTTCATTCTCGTACATTCTTTTCTTTATGTAGTTGCGATATTTTATAGGCTCAGCTATAAAATCAGTTAACTCTTTTTTATATTTCTTTGACTGTTTAAATTAAGAAACTTGAACTACTCAAAGATATCAAGAGACATCTTGCAATACCGTGTTCTATTCTCCACTGCTTATGTGGGTAATAAAAGTAATGGAAGCTAGAAAAAAAGTTTACGTCGAATAAAAGACATATAAATGCTCTTATTATTTTACTAGTAACGAAAAAATATTCTCAAATTTGCTAAGTTAGTCAGTGTATATAGATTTATTATCTCTTGTATATTTTTTTTATTGAAATTATTTTTTCAAATAAACAGTGTGAATTTTGAATCTCTTCAAATATTTCTTCTTATTATTATTATTTTAATTTACTTACATTAAATCAATCGTATTATTATTTTTACTTTAAATTACTTTCAAGCTTTTTCCGTTCAATCAAATTTTTTAACAGAAGTCATAAATGTGCTAAAAAAGGGAGCCAACACTTTCTTTTTAATTTCACCAAAAAGTACAACTTATTAATTATCTCAAGATATTTTTTTGTAATAATTAGGGGATTAATTTTCTAATTAAAGATGTGGATAAAAAATTTGCTAACAAACAAACTTACTAACCCAACTTTTAAAGTATAGTTGCAATTAACTAGTTAGTTAGTTAGATAACAGATTTGTTCTTCCTTTGAGGAACACAATTTTTAATAGAACCATCTGTTTTTTCAATGCAATTTTATATACTTATAACAGATTATTTTCATTTCTTTGTACACCGGTGTCACACTTGTCTTCAAAGGACCAGATTGACGATTGATTGTAAATTGGTTAGTTGGTTAATTAGTTAATTAGAAAATTAATTAAGCAGATAATTATTACTTTGTCAGTTAGTTAATTGGTCGATTAGTTAGTTAAGTTAAAAGATAAATTTTTTTAAATAAAAAAGAGGTTTAAATTTACAAATTTTTTTTTAGATTTTTTACAATAATTTATAAAAAATTTAGTGTAAGGGTTGGAGATAACCAATAAATCCAAAAATACATAAAAATATAACTTACCTAAACCTTTGTGTATCTAATATGAACCTCTTGAATATAAATTGAAATGTTAAAGCTAATATAAATTTAAAAGATTAAGCGAAAATATGAAAGAAGAAAAATCTCGAAGAAACTTTCAAAATCTTAGAAATTACCCATGTTTGGGTAACAATATCATTTTAATAATTTTCAACAATATATAGTAAAAATATTCTGAACTGAAAATATATCTTAAAACTGATTAATAAATATTAACACAAAAGTCAGGTATTATAGTCGTTCTTTAGAATAGTATGGCTAACGAAAAATATCATTTAAAAAATAAGATTGGCTTGGTTGATTGATTGATTGACTGATTGATTGACTGGTTTGTTTGATTGATTGATTGCTTGGTTGATATTTGACACAGCTTGAAAAAACAAATTAAAAATAGAAATATTAGCACAATTATTATAGTAAAAAACCAATTATTTTATCTTGAGAAAAGACAAAGTAAAAATAAATTTAAGCTAAATTAATATTGCAAATAATTTTCAATAAAATATTTGTTTTAGAATTAATTCCTGAAAAAACCAAGAATATTTGAGCAAATTAAATAATTTGAAAAAATAGATGCTTTATGGTTGTATACGACCTCTTAGAGTATCCACTTCAATATATAACCACTTTCGGCCTATTGTACCATTTTTAAAATGTTGGTAACCCTGACTGACACATATCCTTATTCTAAGCATAGGCTCTAGACTTCTAGAGCCTAAAAAAATTTGAGTAATATTGGGGATCATGGGTCTTTTAAAAAGTGGAATAGATTTTTCAAAATTTTATATAAATAGTAGCAAATTTCAAAAATGGTTAACATTTTTTATATCATTAAGTTTTCAAGAGTTAGCTGGTTTCAATTCATTAAATACTATAAGAAATATTGTAAGAGTTATCTTACCATCGTACTAAGAAAATTGGTATTTTAAAAAAAAACTTAAAAAAACAAGGGGGCCTAGGGGGCTTTTGAGCCAACCACCCTTAACAGTCTCTGTCCTACAAAATAGAATGTAAGGGCTGCTTTTTATAGCAAATCAATTACACTATATGATTCCATCTTCAAATTATGGGAGGAATGTTTGCAAGGTGGAATATTAGACAAGGAGTTAAAGTCAAGGATTGGTGCATGTGAAGATCAAATGAGAACATATTCATTCTTTCTTGGGTTAAATATTGGCTAGGGTTTATATGCTATAACGGACAATCGGTCTAAAGCCGTAGAAGAGAAAATATCGGTAATTACTTGCGAGCGTTTAGCGAGAGCAACAATATAGACAATGCGAAATGCAATTCATTTATGAAATCATAAAAAAGAAAGCAGAAAAACATAAAAAGTTTGAAGAACCAAAAACCGGCGGAAACTGTCATAAATCAAACCACACAATTGCATATGGTTATAATGAGAGTACCACAGCGTACCATACAGCATCACCAAAAGACTACTTTAGAGAATATATTTTGAAGCTATTGATTATTTTATTGGATCATTGAAAGAACGCTTTGAACAAGCAACATAAGGAATATATGCATCATTAGAAAAATTTTTACTTTCATGGTAGTGATGGGACGATTAATCAAAATCGTGAGAATCGGAAAATTTTACTGCTACCTCCCGATACCTTGTTGTGATTCTTGATTATTCAATTATTTTTTGAAACATATATTTTTGTTAAATAAACAAAGTTAACCTATTATCCATTGCAACGTTTGTTGTTGAATACTCTTTTCTGGTAAATGTTTTCCTCAATACTGCCTAGAATTAAAAACTGTAGCATTTAAATTTTAGACTTGTTTTTGTACCTAACCAGTTTGAAATCTAAATGCTAATTTAGAATAACCTTTATGCTTGATTCGTCTAATAATGATCTACTAATATGTATGAATGTATAGATATCATTAAATAGTTGCTTGAAAATCAATAAGCAATTCTTTATCTTAACATTAATTTCTTCTGAAATGAAGAATTTTTGTAAAATAAGTAATACTAATAAAAGTTTGATGAGTTCATATTTGTTAATCTGGAATTGTATGTCATTTTCGGATTTCTTCTAAAATGTTTTTCCCACTTGTGTAAAAGGTTTATAAGATAATTATTTTCATTTGTGTTAAGTATAAGAATATATACAAAGTTTGATGATTTTTGTTTTCTCAACTTAATCAAAGATAATGGCTAATTGAATACTTAGTCGTTTTGTCAAAAATATAAAGTTTCCTAATAAAAAGAATTGGAATCAGTATTTTTAAAAAATCAGCATCTTAATCTGAATCGTACAAAATTTTTTAGCTTCCCACAGTTCAAAAATTTTGAATTCTCTTGATATTATACTTTTATTTATATTATTTAAGAGTCGTATTTCGCTTGTGAGTAGACTTTCTATGTTATTTTTCTTATTACAGTTAATATTGAAAAAAGTATTTTTATTAAGTTTTATATAATATAATAAATGAGTCCGAATTTGAGCTATAGTTAATAAGAAGCAGTAATGTAGATGCGAATTTATTCACAAATATTCCAAGGAGGAAAAATATTTTTATAGCACATAGCTATAAAAGAAAGTATTCTCTATATTAAAAGATTTATCATTATTGATTACGGTAACTGAAAGAATAGAATAAAAAATATAAGATAAATTCCCTCACTTTATTTGCTAAATATAATTGAAACAATCAAGTCTCTTATTAGAGAATTCCTAATTATAGCAATTTTATTCTTAGTTATTCATGTTATTTAATGTTTTCGTTTTTTTAAATCAAAGTTAGCTTTAAATACTTGTAATATTTATACACTTTCTGTGTTAATAAAATTTTAAGTAGTTTAATGATATAATTTTATTGATAATGTGTTTTGAAAAGTGCCTCTTGTGATATTATGCATCTTATTTTTTTGAGTACAACCCACCTCCCCTACCTCCTGAAATCTCATGGTCGGTTAGTTTCGGTACTGAAAATCCTAATTAACGAGTTGGACATGGGTTGAAAATTTAAATTTATATTGGGGTATGGTTAAGATAGACGAAAAAATATTATGTCTGTTTAATATGTGATAAAATGTATATTGCAGATCTCTGATAAGTAGGATACTTTTTTTGAAAGTGACTAATTTATGCGAACCTGAAGGAAATTTCTAACTTTTAAATTAATAATTTTTTTTATGTTGCAAAAATAATTTAATTAGTTGGGAGAATTTTTATTAAGTGAAACTTCCTTAAAATCTAATTATATATTGATCATTTTTTTTAATTTTTTATACAAACTGAACGAGCCAAGTCCTATTTTTCTAAATAATTCAAAAATAGTATTATTTTAAAAGTATTTATCTATAGATTATTCAAATCATACTTCATAATTTGTAATTCTTAGAAAATCACAAAACTGTGATTAACCATTTCAAGCATAATGCGAGCATATAGCCAAAGTGATTTGATACCAAGCAAGCAAAACTAAAATGTCCTCTATAAAATGTCAGCCAAAATTATTTTGAAAATGTGACTAGTACTCGTTTTGAGACTCAAGAAAAATTATACTTCAAATTATTTTCTTTAAAAATCCTTTTTATAAATTAAATTTAATTAATCACTTTTGTATGCATTATAATTTTATTTAATGAATCAACCATCAAAAGATGCATCTCAAATGCTATTTGCTTTTTTAGGATCTCAATTTCTTCTTATACTGATATATTAAGTATCTAGATAGAAGCCTATTTGAAAAAACATTCATTTATAACAAACGATTAGAGATATTCTAATCATCTTCAGCTCAAAATCATATTAATATTTTTCTCTAAAATTATTCTAAGTCTATGAAAATGGCTCTCTAATTTTCCCCTTCTTACGCTAGCTAAGGATTTGCGCTAAGTAGGGATTTCACCATTTTAGTAAAAATGGCGTTTTTTTTCTTTTAAATTTTGGTTAGCTTACATTTAATACTTTCTACCATATATATTTTGAATTCCTTTAGAATAAAATTATTTATGTTATTGAAATTTTGATTTAAATGTTTCAGCAATAAAATTCTCTCTTTATTTTTAGCTTTATCTTTGTGCGTTATAATTTTCTTTAATAATTTTTAGTTTATGAGAACTTTTGTACAATTTGAATTTATATTTATGAGCTGAAATTGGAATTATAAATTTTTTAAAATTCAAACCCATTTTGCTATGTCACACGTACAAGATACTAGTTATTGGGAATATAAAAAATGATAAAATAATTTTATTTAAATCATCAAAAGCATTAAAAACTGTATTTATTCAGTGTTTTCTTAAAATATAGCCTTGGAAATTTTTTTTTTACAAAAATCAAAAGCTGGGAATGGCGAAATATATTTTAATGTAAAAGAATTAAATAAATGCTGGCCCATTCGTTTTTTTTTGTAGAAGAGCTGCGTCGGGTCTTGATTAAAGATATTCGAGAGAGCAAAAGAAATGGTATACACTCCACAACTGCTATTATCCTCTTGTGTGTCTATTGTCATCAGATTAATAATCAAGTCTTTTTCATCTATGTCAATGAAATCTGCAAATTGTGTTAATGTTTGGCTTTCATACGAGGAATATAACGAATCATAGATACTCATTACATTTGAACTGTTGCTCTCCATTAGGATCCCATGATTATTTATCTATATGCAAAAATTGAAGCGTAGGAAAATTAGATAGGGAAATTTTGGAAGTTTTCAATAATAATGGGTCTTTCAAGCCATTCATGTTTGGAAAGAGTTTTCTTATCATTTATTGTATTGTATTCATATGATTGTCGATGAGCCAATAAGGGGGATCAAGACAAAACCTTATTTCATCATTCTTGAGCATTGAAAAGTTGCAGTCTCTTTTAAAAACTCAAAATGAGATGCTTTAATAACGATTTAAATATGTATTACCAATTAAGTTCAATATTATTACGCACTTTAGAAGAATGGCAGTGTGTAGAATACTTGAAATCATTTTTTAAACAAATACATTTCATTGATTCAAAATTTTCAACAAAGAAATGC
>JAUIRK010000151.1:0-32500 GCA_030549495.1 Nectonema munidae | reverse complement strand
ACAACATTGAATCAATCAATTCGTGGTTTTATTGAGCCCAAACTGACAAGCAACAGAAGGTTTTCCTACTGCTGTTTTAAAATATCAAGCACTTTTTACGTTTTATCAAGAGTCAAGTGCCAAAAAGGTATCTATAAGTTGAAGTAAACATTTAAAAATATATAAAACACTTAAATGCATTGATACAAATCCGTTTTAAGGATTAACAAGATTGACACTTCCTACCTCTATTGCTCTCTCACGGCTATCCCAGATTACCGAAATTAGCGCGTTTTTCGCCCATACTTGAATTAGCGAATATCGAACAACCGATAACTGGGAGTTTAGTGGGAACTACATATGTGGCTAATGTATGAATGGCACATCAAATAATCTAGAAACCTATACTACATGGACTTGCAATGGCATACCGTTTATTTGGAAGTAAATTAATAGTCGTTAAAGATGGATTTAACCAATTGTATAATCTTATCTTTCGAAAATTGAAAACAAATAGCAAGTGCATATCTCTTAAAGTGAATCTGAATAAAACCTCCTCTTGTGTATTATGACAAGGACATACACGAGTAGAGAGTATGGAAAGATGTTTAATCACTTGATTGAAGTTCTCTTCAGAAGTAGAAAGAGGACAGGAGTTTTTGTTCTAATTCAACCTTGACGAAAAAGGATATATGTTTGGAGGCATTAAGTGTCCATTATATTATTATACAATTAAACTAGAAGAAAGTAAATGTTAATCATGTAATTAAATTTGAAGGAAGTTAGTTTTAAGCCCGATATATAATTAAAATTTTATTAACTCAAAACGAAAATTCTTAATTAATAACTTTTCTTGTTTATGTTGGGAAAGAAATTCAATTTTTCACTTTTAAATACCATTACTTTGTTAGACATATTATTATAATCAGTTAAGTTGATGCTTATTATTTTATATCATTTCCTTGTTAGACCTATTATTATAATCAGTTACAATGATGTCTCCTTCTATTTTATATCATTTCTTTGTTAGACCCATTATTATAATCAGTGAAAAATCTTATGTTCACTTAAGAGTTATTAAGATAAAAGATTAATCTCTGATTAATCGTACAATGCTTTAAGAATAAATCAGTATATGGATGTATAAAATTTATTGATTAAATATTTCATAAAAGTGAAATAACAGAGGAATCGCTATCTTGCAATTGGGTTAAGGGGTTCTGCTTTGATTGCTGATAAGTCTAAGTGCTTGTCAATTTCTTCATCCACTTCTCCAACAACGACTCTGAAAATTTTAATAGATTTAAATATTTCAAAGGTAAAAAAGTATTGATATGAAAAATTTATAATAAAGGCACTTTCGGTGCTTTAATTAATTTTTGAATTACTGTATTATTTTGGTGTATACGTCGACCCCCAAAATGTGAGTAATTTTTTCTAATATCTGAGGTAGTCGACCCCTAAAATACAGAACTCGCCTAAGCAGCAGTGTAAAAGCTACCATATATAAAACACCGGGCATTAATTAAAGACTACCGGTATGTTATTACAAATCTTGTTCTACTTACAATATAAAATAAGGTAGTATTAACATACATCTCTATAGTTAAAAAATCTCTATTTACATTAGTAGCTACATGTATTTACATCGGTAGTTACCGCACCGAGGCTGTAGTCGGTATTAGCCTAAGGTTAGGCCTAGCTTCCTGCACCAATATGCCACAAGATTTAAAGGTTTGCTTTTTGTTACTGCTATATAAATATAAATCGACTTTCAATGGGGGGGGGGGGGGGGGCTAAAAGGTCGACTTATACACCGAAATATACGGTAGTTAAAAGCATTTTGAGATTTGCTTTTATAGGTTTCCCTATTAATTATTTTGATTTTGAAGTTATTATATCAACTTTGTTTAAAGGTGACGATAGTATACGATTTAAAATACGTATATATTTGAGGAAGTTAAATAAGGTTCATCCAGGATATATGAGGTAATGAAAATAATTTGGATTAACAATAATTACAGCAAAAACATACCTATGTCCTATACGACTCATGCAATTCTTAATCTACAATAATTATTCAAGGAAATAATTATATACCTTTCGGAAACCTTGACAAAGTGAAGACAGGGAGACAAATATTATTCTTCATCTCACAAAATTTTCAAAAAAAAAAAACGATATTGTAAAATAGGGAAGCGTTCATATCATTATAAAAATGTTAACGATTATTACGTAGACAAGTACACACAATTAGCAGGGGCGCACATCCTCAAAATAGTTTCGATATTATATTTTCATTAAAATAATTAACAAATTTTCTTAAAAAAATATTTAATTTATTATGTACAGTGTTACTTACAAAATTTAACAATCGAACATTATAAAAATATCTCTGCTCAAATATTAAACAAATAGAGTATTTTTGCATATAAACTGAATAGATAGTCAAAATATTCATTCCCAAATAACTATTAAAAAAAATTTCTTGACTTGAAAAAATTAAAGTTTTCAAATGTTACAAACGAGTGATAAAGATTAAGTGACCTTTGTTAAAATTTTTTTAACTAAATTGTAACGATTGAAAACAATTTTTCTCTCATTTAAAAACAAACAAATTTTCATTTTTGCAAAATGTTTGGTGTATTGATGGAACTAATTTTTTTGCTAAATATCTGTGATTAATTTTAATACCTGAACGTTGGTATCATGAAAAAAGGTTCTGAAAATATTGAACTTATATTCCGCTAAAAACTAGTTTCTAGTAAGATAAAATAGAATTATTTTTAATTTAACTCTAAATACAAATTAGAGAGAAGTGCGCTAAATGAGAGGAGAGCTTGAGTGAAAGAAGAAAGCTTGAATGAGAGAAGAGAGCTTGAATGATTGAGTTTTAGCAGAGAAAGCGGAAGAGAAAAATAGAGAAGGAGGCAGAAAGAATAGAACCACTGTGACAGAAGATGAGAAAATTTAGTGGATCATCAACATGTGTTTGCTCAAAAATACTACAAGGAGACACTGTAATAAACATTGCTTACTTATTGTGTGCATATTGAAACAATGTATTATTATTATTATATAGCTCTCACATCGTTTGTAAAATATTTTTGATAGGAATTTCAGAGCAGCTTGGCATGATGTTTGACTCGAAAGTCTGCATTCCCTCACCTTATATTCGAATGATCATTACATCCTATAATGCGATCATCATACATCCCAATTTTAAACTTGTCTTGATTACTCAAAAATTAATCTAATCCTTTCTCTTCCTATCTACTATCTTTTTTTGCTTAGAATTATTGATTTGGTATGCGGCAGGAGGTTTTATGTCTTTATTTCACATGTTTTTTCTGTTTATTGTTATGAAATCAATTGTTCAGAATCTCTACTCTACGTTGCTCATAACATAATGATTTTACAAATAATTCTGAAAAACAAGAAAAATGTTAAATTATGAAAAAGCAGATTTTTTGATATGATTATCAACAAAGGAGAATGCAGTTATGCAACTGTAGCATGACACTACGGTTTGAATGAATCTACAATACGTTATATGGAAAAGATGAGAAAAATATAAGTACAGTCAGGGCCGGTTTTTAGCCGATTAGACCAAATTGGACCCCGCGTCTGAAGGGCCCTGCATTTACTATGATCGGAACAGTTGAAATTAATCCAAAATACGAAATTTACAAATGAGATATTACAACGCAATATCTGAGCAAAGAGCGTGTTATTGCTAATGATATTTGCATACTAGTTGCTCTATACGAGACCTATTTACCCTGCTAATTTCGTCTGGATCAATTGGTTTTGAAGTGAGATATCAAATTTTAAACCTAATTCTTTTTTGATTCTAATGCAAATTTGGCGAAAGGTAACTAATAGCGAACATAATAGTACACATTCTCAGTAAACAAACACACCCGCCTCCATATGACGATCATATGAATGCCTCTATGCGACGATTATATGAATGAACACAACTCGATCTTGTGCTATCAACATACAGGTAATTTCATCTCACTTTAAATTTTTATTGCAACATTAGGAATAAGTTAAATAAAAGATTTAACTCCAAGTACATCCTCGACCCTTCTAGTTTTATTACCCAACTACAAATGTCCAAATCTGCATAGACTCGATCCAAATAAGGTACCTAATTACTAGTGGTGGCATAGATCACCCAGAGATTGCTCAAGGTCATGTACCGAATAGCTACAGGTAATCATGTTTGTTTTTATATTTAGTAATTTTTAAATTTTTTTTTCCGCTAAAAGCAAAATTTACGCTAAAGCTAAATGCTATTTAAAGTTATTTTATTCTGCTTTTTTGAAATATATTGTCATAAGTTTTTTACTGAACTGTTTCATTGAATATTTTATAACAATTTGTCTAAGTTTCATCAGAATATGTTTTTTTTAATATTTTTAATTTTGTCTTGTTTAAATAAATGAACAATTTAGAATCTTGTAACTGTTCACAATTACAAACAATGTCTTCATCGTCTTGTCAACTTAAATATTTTAAAATTTATATCACCAAAAAATATTCTTTTAAAAATGTTAATTTCTTGTGATAGGTTTATTTCTTTACTAATTCTTCTGTTTTGTTACTTTTTTAGATCTTCCTTTTTAGTTAAATAAAGAGGCACTACATCATGACAAGCACAAGCAGAAATCGAGATTAAGGGCGTAAATATTTATGTGGTAACAAGAAACGAGCATTGGCCAAGGCAAAGGCAGCAGAAAATAAAAAGCATAGAGGTGCCTTAAAAAAGTTCCTTGTCACGCCATCTTTGAAGCGCGCTCGGTTTGAAGATGAGAGAATCATCAATTATTTGCAGAATGAGGATAAAACCATGGATCAAATTTCAGATATAATCAATACAATGATGAAAAAGATAACACACTAGAAGAAGTGGGCCCAGCCTCACCAGCTGTGACTGAAATTGAAGAAGATCTCGATTCATTGGAAGACAGTCCCAAACAAGAAAGTTCATTCATGGCTGCAAACAAACAACTTCAACAAGAATCCATAAACAAAAATGTAACTATCATGAACGATGATCCAGCATATTGGCCTGCTAATATAAATAACACTCACCAAAATGAAACAAGGACGCTGACGGAAAAGTTGTTACTGAAAAAAGTAAAGACATTGATGGGTATTTGTTGGCTGAAGAACTTGAAGCTCTGAAAACTTTCCTTCCCTCTACAATTAAGCCTTATGCGTTTTTTGAACACATGATAGAAAATAATAGATTTACAGCATTTCCTAATGTTTTCATTGTGTTAAGGATTTATTTAACAATGCCAATATCAGTCGCCTCAGGGGAAAGAGGTTTTTCAAAGCTGAAGCTAATTAAAACATACTTGAGGTATACGATCTCACATGAAAGACTTAACAATTTGGCAATGCTCTCTATAGAACATGAGATTGCTAAAGCATTAGACTTTGAAAATATTTTAAAAGATTTTGCAAATAGAAAAGCTCGAAAAGTATTATTCTAAAAGAGTATATTGTCTTTCTTTTTATCAAAAGTAAAACAATAAATCTATTCATTTTGCTTTTAAAATTTTATTACACCATTCATTTAATGGTTATCTATTTATCTTTTGTAGGATTATATGTATGTATGATGTTGTATATATATATATGCGTTATAAAATTTGCTATATAGAGGAGGGGGCCCCACCATCAAGTTTCTAATCGGGCCCCGCAACACTTGGCACCGGCCCTGAGTACAGTGAAGAGTTGGTGTCCATTCTAATTGTAATCAAAATCATTTAAAAAAACCCAAAAGCTGAAGTTAAATTTGATTCTTTCAACAATTACAGCGGTGCAAGATTCGCTAATATACATCAGGAAAATGAGCTTAGTTAATGAAAACTAAGAACTGAGCTTCGCAGTACCTTCCCTATTTGGGCAGCACAATTAGAAGACAAATAATCATTATCTAGAATCGGCCCTAACCCTGGTACCGATTCATTGTCCTTTAAGAGAAATGCAAAACGAGTATTTTGAAAACACAATAAAGAAAATCACAAAATGAATACTGTTAGCTATTTGGATTACAGGGTGTAGAGTGCAGAAAGAAAAAGTGTTTTGGATTGAAGCGTTATGCGAGAAAAAACGCCAACTTTATCACTAATTATGTGAAAGTGAGTGTTTTTATCAATGCTTTTCTTGTTGATTTTCGGATTGCCAATGCTGGTGATCACAAACTCAATTTAAATTAGGAGAGCTAACAAACAGAATTCCTTCCAGCTAAAACCACATTGCTCAAGCCTTTAGATCGAGGAATTATACACAATTTCAAAGCACGCCCTATACACTCATAACGTTCATCACTATCTGGTAAAAACTAAGGATTCTGATGAGAATTTTGCATTAAAAAAGCACTGGCCTAGACATACAACAGCTGATTTCTTGTAAAATATTCATAGTTATTAAAAAGAAATTCTATTTTACTTGTTTGAAAAAGTTATGGCCAGATTGTGTGCACAATTTTGATGATTCTTCCTCTGGAACTTATGAATTAGCAATGGAAAAAATGCTACATTTGCAAGGTTGATAGGGGAAGAAGGATTCGATGAGTTGAATAACAAAATAATCGAATTTCTTGATACAAACTTGCATCGTTTGACAAATGAAGATTAAGAAGAAATCACAAATTATGCAAATGAAAATGATGGCGGGGAAAATAATATAACAAATGATGAAGATAATGGTTTATCACTCAAAAGATTGAGAATTCTAAGCTAAAGAATTACAGTAAATGGCTTATGAATGGGATCCTAGGATCATTTGAGCATTAACGTTTCAAAACGCTATTGAAAGAGCTATAAAAGCGCACAAAAACCTTTTTAACCCATTAAGTACCATAGAAATCAGACGATATTTAAAAAAAAACGCAGATGATTTATATTCAGTAAAAGCAGACGAAGATGAAATTACTTATGTTCCCAAATGGGAACATTGGGACTTAATGGGTTAATGAACGGAAAAAGCGAGGATAAAATTTCCTATAATAATGTTCATAAAAACATTTTAATAAACTTTTTTTATTTTCTATTCAGTATTAAAATTTTAGTTAGCGAGCAGTATAAATATATTAATTTTTCCACCAAATTTTATATTCAATATTTTATAATAAAAAGGGTCTCGTCGTTAACGTTAAGTAAAGAAGGTAAATAAAGTTATATGAATCGATTTTATAACAGAAAAAGCAGATGCCATTAAGTTTTTTGATATAAAATTACATAGGTGCACAATGGCTTGAGAAAAGGTATCACTGATTCACAAGTTCAAGCTAGGGCGTACAAAATTTAAAAATCAGTTTCAATATCGCAGCTAAATCAATTTTAAAATCGCGATAAAAAAAGGCTCAACTGGATATCTATTTATAAAATTTATTGACAGAATTATGAAATTAGTTGAAGTCAAATCTTTAGCTATCCTAAATAATAATTGCACTTCTGTGACGTTTCAAAGAGAAAAATGTTAGGAAAACTAAGGAATAATAAAAATTACATGTTATCGCCACGAATGAGGTATAAGCCTAGGACAACTTGTTCGACTCCACTAGTCAGGTTATAAACACGTTCATGACTATCATCTAAAATTATATTGATTGTTTGATCAAAGCCTTTAAGAGTTCCCTAAAAGTAAATAGAGAGTGCTAAAGAAGAAAAAATGACATTATTTTCATTAATTTCCTAAAATCATACTTACTATAATATTTCTTCCATCTGAAGTTATCACAGAGACAGAATCTAGAAAAAATAAATATTTATTAAATTTTAGAACAAGTTGAGAGAAATAAAACAAGACATATGTAGAGAAGGTATTAAAAAAGGCACAACACAAGATTAATGAATTTAGATTTTTCTACTTAATTATTTGAAAATATACTAAAGATATAAAAACAGAAAATTGACGCTAGGGGAAAAATTAAATTGATAATTTGAACACATTCAGTCATTTAAAAAGGCAGATTTTGGACAATAGAATGCGTGCATTAGACATAATATAAAATATCGTATTAAGAGCGAGTCTGGATCTAATTACAACTGAAAATAATAAAAATATATATATAGATTCTGCATAGAATTTTTTATACCAGTGATATAGAAAACAAAAATTGATAAATTTCATATACAAAGGCATAATGGGCAGTGGAGTAGCCTGAAGAGGTCCAAGAGAAATATTTTTTATTGCTATATACTATAAAAAATATTTCCCCGTCTCATCCCTTGACCCCTAAATTTTTTTTGCCAATCCTCTACATGGGCCGAGAAAGGCGGTACGCCCAAAGGGGGTAAAAAAAGTTCAGCATTTCAGCGGTATTTACATTTACATATTTAGTATTTACATCACTAAATCCCGAAAGTGTCCCGCCAGTGTGTGTATACTGTATATATATATAAAAATTATCAGCAAGTAGGTTGCTGTCTGTTTAAAATCCCGCTAAACAAAGGATTAACATCCGAGCAAGTACTTTTCTGCATTAGTCAATCAACCACTAAGGCAAGTGTAACAAGATGTTGAGTGATCATTCATCTGCAAAGGGAAATGCTAAATACACATCATTGGATTCAAAATGCTTTTGGACCTGATGGCCAAACAAGTGATCCAGTCAATCATTCAAGATTGCAATGCCGTGGATAGTTTCACATTTATTGCTGATGAGTCAGTCAACTGACGTTGGAATGAAGGAACAAATATCTTCAGTTGGTTTCATCCATAAATATTAGAACAATAAACATACTCTGTGGGAAGAGTTTCTCATGTTTGTTCATACTGATGGTGGTGCAATTTCTGAAGCCTTGAGAAATAAATTCATTGAAACTTTGAATGAGTTGAACATCGAGATTGAAAAAATGCGAGCTCAAGGATATGATGGTGCAGCAGTGATGAGTGGTTACATATCTTGTGAACAGACAAGGGTTCGAGAACGCTATCCTCTAACAAGATAGTTCCATTGCAGACCACATGTGTTGAATTTGTGCTTTGGCCACTCTTCTGATGTGAAGATTATTAGAAATGTTTTGGATACTGTAAAGATTGCCATAATCTTTGAGTATTCAGCTAAACGCAGTCTTCATTTTCAAAAACAGCTTCACCAGAATGAGAAAGTGAGAGAACAGATGGGTGATCACATAAAATTAAAGCCACTCAGTGACACAAGGTGGGCCTCCCGAGCTGATAGTCTGAGTGTCCTGTTAAAAGTTTTTGATGTGACCATTGACACTTTTGAGCAAATTGGAGAAACCCGAAATAACGAAGCTCGATGCTTAGCTTCTGCAACAACAAAATGGTATTTCATTCTTACTCTAGCTGTACTTGAGTATACCATCATCGTCTGGCAGTCTTTATACTAAAACAAAAACTGGATTTTGTCGAAGTATCCCAAGAAACAAGTGCTTGCTTATCAATCTTTGAAAAAGTGAGAAATGATGAAGACATTTGAAATGATCTGTACACTAAAGACAAAATATTGATGTAAAATATGATGTCACCCCAAAGAAGTCATGAAGAGTTGGACGTCAAGCACATCTAGATAACATAGAGGCAGAAAGAGTCAATGAATACTGGAAACATGCAATGTTCTTCCCATTTCTTGATCATCTGATCAGAGAATACAAGACAAATTAGTGGCTCACTCTCAGGATTTTAAGCTCAGTACTTGATGCAAAATCACTATCAGATTTAACGGCACTTCAAATAGACAACATACACTCTTTATCAGCATGGTTTTGATGCAACTAAAGAGCAATTCCACACATATCCAGTCTCTGTATACATTGCTTTTTCAGTGCCTTGAAGCGCATCAAAACACGTTTCAGAAACACGATGACACAACAGAGATTATCATCATTGGCGATTCTACATATCCACAAAACTCATCCTATAGACATAACAAAAGTGGTTCGAGAATTCGCCAATTTTAAGCCAAGAATGGAGTTTTTTAATTAGTCTCATTATGAACTGTGATCTTAAAACAAATGCCTTATTTAATCAAATGTATACTATTTGTGATAATTTTGTTCTATTTTACGGGCGTCATCCCACAGGTAGTTCATCCTACTTATTTCTAGCGTACCACTTTAAAAATTCTGGCTAGGCCCCTGCTTTACGCAGTTAAAAATCGTGAATGTCATTCAGATAGATCAAAACTGGTCAAATATAGCTTGTTTAAAGCAAGACTGCAAAGTCAGAGGGAAAATATGCGACTCCTAGTACTTTCAAAAATCTAAGTCAGACAGCAAATACTTAAAAACTTAATAAATTCAACACCATCTCTTCGTTTCAGACTTTATTTAAAAGAATTATTTATTAATCCTTAAAAAATCCTAAATTTATATGATACCGATAACGACTCTACTCGCTTTAAAATTTCCTACTTCCCAACCCTATAAACAAATAAAACGTGCTTAAATAGTTCATAAAAGGCCACTATGCCATAAGGTAAGCGAGCAAAATATTTTTGTAAAACAAAATAAAAATACAAAACATGACAAATTTATTTTAATGAATTTAAGAAATTTTGTTAATCTTAACATGATTAAAAACCATACATTTATAGAAAAAAATAGATTTCATACGATTAACATAGCTTTCTAAAGAGGACATTAAAAATTTAAATTTTATCAAAGGAATAAAAATTTATATTAAAAAAATAAAAATAAAAATGATATTTTACAATATTTCACAACGCTTGCTAAAAATTTTTAATAAATCACAATTAATATGATAGAAACAAGAAATTATTTAAATCATAAAAATAGTGCTAACTTTAACTTAGTCTCATTTTTAAGTGATTTTGAAAAATTATAATAAACTCCAATGAGAATAGCGTTTTATTTAAAGAATGATGCCAACCTTTTCAAGATAATAATACCTAACTAAATGTATTTTCACTTTCAGATTTGAATATTTAATTTTTCAGCATCTTAACGTCCATATTCATACCTTAAATATTACAAAATATTATAGGCATTTTTAATTGTTCCCAACCTTTTTGATGCTGTGTACCACTTATGGACTTATTATGTAGCTGCGTACGACCTAACTTTGACGATTAGTTTTTGACCATAAATGAACCATACTAAAGGCTTAACTTAACAGATACAATAAAATTCAAATAATCCATTTTGGGTCCCCTAATTTTCAGCATTGCAATAAACGAAATTTTTTCCACCTCAAATTTCTTTGAGTATCTTGTTTTTTCAGATGACATCTATGCTTATTACAAATTTTTAAAATATACAGGTATCGAAGAAGTAAAAAGCACCAAGATACTTGGTCTAGTGTTTGATAGTAAGCTTAATTTTAAAGAGCATATTGATCAAATAGCTCTCAATCTTAATCGTACTATCGGTATCTTGTACCATACAAAAAATATTTTCCCTCTAAATATCAGACTTATGATATATAAACAGTTATTTCTCCTTTATGTAAACTACAGTATAATAAATTGGTACCCTTTTGGAAAAAAGCGCCTTGAGATCTTACAAAAACGAGCAATAAGAGAAATTTATAGCATGAATAAGTTTGACCACACAACAGAAATTTTTAAGCAAAACGGATGATTAAAATTAGATGAAATTTTCAAGCAGAGAGTAGGAATTTTTCTTTATAAAAACTTAAATGGTCATTTAGATAATGTGTTTGACTCGTTGATTAAATATAATAAAAATTCCATATATTATACTAGGAGCTTAAGCAAACCTTTGAAAATTTATAATAGACTGAAAGGATCAAATATTTCTATTTTGAATAAATGTAAGGATTTTTACCCCGATAACAAAATTCTATTTGATGACGTTTTTATGTCGTTGCTTTCTTTTAATAAAAAAATAAAAAAAAATATATATATGTGCACTTCACACTTCAATAATACCTTCCGTAAAATTTTTTTTTTGAATAAATTTTTTTCTCTCTCTAAGAAAAAATATTTTAAAAAATATACAATACTAAACTTAATTTATTTGCACATTTACATAACCATAAACAAGCAAAATTTATAACTTATCTAACAATAAGTACTCATAAATAAATGCCATGGCTAGGTTTGCTTTTGTTCGTCTAGTTTTGCAAGCCGTGGAGATATTTTGCTCACAGAACATCGAAAATTGTATTCTGGGTTTACAAGAAGATATCTTTTCTTCGACTTGATTGTAAGAATGGTAGATAATATGACTGACCACACTTCAGAGATTTTTATTCAGAAAGAATTATTGAAAGTGGAAGATCTTTAAAAATTATCTATATACTAAAAGGATCAAGCATTTCTTTAATAAAAAAAGTTAATGAATTTTAAAATGATAATGTGCATCTCTTTGAAAATGTATCCATGTCATTACTTTCATTTAAAAAAAATCATCTTCTGAGTACATACAAAATATAATCTAGACGTTACCTTTTGTTTTCCATGTGAACTTTTGAGATGTATTTGTTAGTTTACAAAAAAAAACATTTTTTTTATATCCAACTGGAAAAATCTAATTCAAGGCCATATTTAGCTATTGATTTTTCCTATAATGATAATCTTGAAAAAGATAATACAGTTCTTCATGTGAATATATATTATAAATATTAACATATATACACATTGTTTGCTCCACTTTATTACCTTTGTGAACTCTTTTTTTTATAATAAAATTCTCTCTCTCTCAGATAACCCTTGTTCGCATTTCCATGTCGTTGGAAATATGAAAAGCTAAGGAGTTGCATTTTTTACTAGTACCGGATAGTACGGACTTACATTTAACCAGAAATTGGCCAATTTATGATTTTTAAACTTTTACTATGCACCTTTATCGAACTGCAAATCGATGAGTTCTTCTTGTTCACCAGTTCCTACTGGGATCACTAGGGTTAACAGTGAAAGGATTCCGAATGTAAATGTATGCTTGTGGATTACCATCACTGAAGAAGTACTGTTTGATTTCATATTTCAACAGATCTAGGTGTTTCGTGATGTCTTAACCAAATACAATACTAAGCTCACTTCCAAGTGACGCCATATTCTCAAAAATTCCAAACTGTCTGTTCGTAATGTTTTTTATCGACAAATTGAGCTTTCGGGTAAATGCATTCAATTTAATTGAGAAATAAATTATGTTGTTCTCAGGACCCCAAAGAGAAAAATTAAAGTTATTTATGACTCCAATCTGATAAGTTGTCTTCCTGGATCGTCTGAAATTCATGATCATTTATTTGGAAGAACTGTAGCCTTTCTTTCTCAGTACAAAAAGGCGCGTAGTGGTATCCCTCCAGACAACCACCTCACTCCTTATGGAAAGCAATGCCCATGAAGAGATTACAATTTAAGGCAGATGTCTTAATATAGTTTACCATTTTAACAACAAGGTTCACGTTGTCTTTAAATCGGGAGGTAGAACTTTAGTAGTGGGAGCGAAACGGTGTATGAAATAGTCAATAGATGTGACAGATGGAGATATTGCTTTCACCCGAGTTTGGACCCTAGATATTCAGCTAAGCATAGCAGGTGTTCCGTCAGTTGAGGAGCTTACTAGCTTGGTCAATTGAAGACCATTTTCTTTGGAAATTTATCAACAAGCTCGAACACGTCTTCTCCTTTTATTGAAGTTGTCATTTCATTGATCAACAGTAATTCACTTCGAATTGCATCCTTGGTAGAATAACGCACATATACTAGAAGATGTGCGCAGGTTGACACGTCTGAATCGTACGGTTGTATTATAAATCCATATTTTGATCGCTGTATTTCCGTAATGACTTGTTCATTGATATCAGTAGATATTTCTGTAATACGCGACTGAAGCTTGACACCGAAACATTGTTCAATTTTGACACTGCTTTATCTCCGATGAAATGTTTCACCAGCACTTATGCTGCAGGCATGATAAATTACTCAGCTATTTTATGAGGCTTTTTGTTTTTGGCTACAAAAAGAGCAATTCCATATGAGGCTGTCATAATTCTCACACACTGGTGATATTGCTTGCCCGTTTCGTCTAGTTGTTATTTTTGGCATTTTCTCCTATTCGCTTAAAATAATTAGGATCGATGTCTTATCTCTTGTCTTGATCATTAGTTTGGAGATGGCTTTGTAGAAGTAGAACAAGACTTGCATGAAATATGTGGAGCCCACGATTTATCTTGATCACCAATTTTGCAATCAAAATAATTATGGTATGCTGCTTTTAGTAATGCGGTAATAGAACGGCGTTGTGAAACTTTTGTGAACAGTCACAAATGTAACAAAAGGAGTTTACATCATTGATACACTTTCTGTGATTTGAATTAGATGAAATCATTGAAATAAATAGACTTTAATTTTGAAAGACTTTTCAACTATAAAAAATCTTAAAAACAATTAAAAAATCAATATTCAACACAAAAAATTATAAACAAATTCAAAATAATATAACATAATTAAAATATTAAAATAGTTTTTTCAACATACTCAGGAGTTTTGTAAGTTTATTTTGATTGGATTTAAAATAAATATAATATACTGTAGCAAATAAAGGCTAAAAATTGTATATAAAACTTTAATGTACGTTCAGACCTCTATCTCTGAATTCTGATGAGAACCGTCAAAATAAGTATCATAAATGAAATCAGTGTATCAAATTTGATTATTTTCACTATTTTTCATGCTTGCCTCAAATGTTTTGTTTTTTAGTGTTATTATTGTGTTTTAAATTGTGCCTTAAGCCATCTTTCGAATTTTTTATAATATCAAAAACTTGCTTTTTATTTAGTTTTATGCTTTAATTCTTTTCAGTTTATAAAATGGTTAAATTATAAAATTATTTTTAAAAATTTGAAAATATAGTAAGCCAAATTATATATGTTTAAGAATTTATATCATAAATAAAAGACATACCTATATAGTTATTATAAATTTATAATTAATGATAATTATTTCGATTTTAGATGTTTAAAAAACATTAAAAAATAAGTAGTCAAGCATTTTGTTCTAAAAATTGTATTTTACATAATTAAAAATGTGTAAGAATGCTCGTGTAATACATTTTAGTTAGGATAAATTTTATTGATACTAACTATGCGAATTATATATTAAGCTTTTGAAGACCAAAAGTACCTGTTATTCAAATGAGAACTAGGACTGCTATTCAACATGCTTCAAAAAATTTTGATAAAAAATAGAGTTATTAAAATAACTGACCTAGTTATCTAATTGCTCAACTGAATAGCAAACTAACTAATTTAAATTATATTAATTTGTTATTTAAATTATTTAATAGTAAAGTTTTTTTTAATAATTTACTAACTAAATGCGTATCTAAATGACCTAAGTGTATAATCCAGGGGTCGGTAACCTTCTGTTAACTTTAGGTTTTAAATCATTCTGTGTTCCTAAATTTTTATTTAGGTCAATATAATATACATATACATTATACATAAACAATATTATACATGTAAACTGTACAAGGCTGTTTCTAGAAAAAAATTAAGAGGGGCTAAAACTAAAAAAATATTATGAACACGTTGTTAAAATCCTTATATTCTATTTTACACTGCTTCTATTATTTCTCTCATCGTTCATCTGTAGAAGAGGGAGACTTCTAACATTATGCTAAATTGAAAATAATTTATTCTAATTTAATGTAAATATTTTCTAAATTCTGTGATAATTTTTGGTTTGAAACTTTTAGGGGGTCCAGAGCTCCCGCTTGCTCTAGGCCTTCCTTGCTTGAAATTTCATCTTCGTCTGCTTTTTTCAATGACTTTGAATATAAATCGTCTGCGTTTTTTAAATATCATCTGCTTTCTATGGCACTTAATGGGTTAAACAGTTGAAAATAACTGTAGACCTTTCTAAATTTCCGTCTTCCATAACTTTAAAGACCTAATTTAAGTATGTTGTATTTCAAAATCATTATTTTTCATCCAACTCAAAAGGTAAAATTAGGTGCTTGTTAGAACAAGTATTTCAGGCTTATAAGATATGAAAATAAGGATCCATGATTGTCGAATCGAGTATTGATTGAACCTTTCATTGTTATTTCAAATAAAGATTATTTAAATGCATGTTTAGAAACATCAACCTTAGTGGAGTCGTTGTCGGTATTTAACCCATTAAGTCCCAATGTTCCCATTTGGGAACATAAGTAATTTCATCTTCGTCTGCTTTTTTCAATGACTTTGAATATAAATCGTCTGCGTTTTTTTACATATCGTCTGATTTCTATGGTACTTAATGGGTTAATAAAGTTTAGAACTCGGTGTCAAATTTTTTTAAAGTTCGGCAAGAGCGTCAAGATTTTTTCAATTCAATTCCTCTTAGTCAGTTGTGTGCTTATTAATTGATCTTTTAGTAACCGGTATTTCTCTAATATGAGAGATTACAATCTCCCTATCTGTTAAATCAAGAAAAATCAAGAAACAAAATGCTACGCAAAAAAGTTTTTTGAGCTATTTTTTAACTACATTCGGTAACTTTATCTTACTTTTCAACCGTAGATTGGTGTTCCAATTGGAAGTTAAAAGATTTTCCATTTAGTCAAGATTCATACTTCTTTTTAAAATGATTTCCTTTGATCACACGTCCTCTATTCAATTTGTTTTCAGGCTGCTTCCTTTTGCTCATACTAATCTTCAAAAGATTTTATAATACATTTTATTTTTCTTTTTTTAAAAGTATTCCATACTCTAAATGATTGAAGAAAATATTATAAAGCCAAATATACAAAAAAATATTTTTATTTGTTCTATATAACCAATATAAAACGATTTTCTAAAAAAATTTTTTAGAGAAATGATTTTTTGGAAAAATCTATTTTTTAGGAATACATCACTAATTCAATTAACACTTCTATATATTTTCTAACCGTATTATCAAAAATGGAGTACAGAAATGAAATAAGCATATTCGATTTGGTATAAAAACAGATATATTTAAATTTCAAAAATGTTTCTGTAAACATCAGATGTAAACCGCATTTTGATATATATATATATATATATATATATATTTTCAAACCTTAAATGCGAAAACTGAGTTTTCAGAAATGAAACTAGCATTTGATTTGGTATAAAAATATTTATTTTATGTAAAATTTGAAGGAATGTTTTTTGAGATAACTTTTAGAAGTAAACCGCAAATTTTATTATGAGTCCAGAAATGAGTATAAAACATATATTTTATGTAAAATTTGAAGGAATATTTTATTAGATATATGCTCATCAATTAAAATTTGATTGACATTTTTTAAAAAGTAGCCATGATTATTGAAAAAATTAAATATATTAAGTGTTATGCGTTCAAAACTATATATATCATTATAAATGTTCAATAGAGTATCTAATATAGATCAAAACATTGAGTTACCGATTTTAGAAAAAGACGCGAAATTTGAAAGACTATGGTTCTACCAATTTTGTACAGTAACTTTTTTTAGTTGAGGCGAGTGGGGCGTTATGTCTGACCGCCCTTCCCTTTCCCCTCTTGGCACGCCCCTGATATGCATATGACTGAAGATCTATAAACCGTATTCTTTTCAGTTTCACGAAAGTGTATTCGTTATAGCTTTGAAATGGCTTTATTGAATCAGGATTTGAAGCAGTACTCCAGGATATTTGATGAATCCAATGAATTTAAAGAAAAAGGCAATAAACTCTTCAAAGAGTCTAAGTTTAAGGAGGCGGTAGATGCGTATACAAAAGCCATCCACATCGACCCCTACGATCACATCTTGTTTGCGAACAGAGCAATGGCGTACATCAAATTAAAGAACTTCTTCTGCGCTGAAAAGGACTGCATCCTTGCTCTGCAGATTGACGAAACTTTTGTCAAAGCTCTTTTCCGCAGAGGCCTTTCTCGCTTTCACTTGAAGAAGTATAAAGCAGCTCTTTCCGACTTTCAAGAGGTGTTGCGAGTTCAGCCTCAAAATACTCCAGCGAATAACTACGTTGAAAAACTTTGCACCCTTTTAATAACTCCCATGGAAGTTGATCACATGCCTACTGTTTCTCACGCTGCTCCCGTAAACCAAAAGGATTCCACCACTCTTTTCGACAAACACTTCAAAATTCATCCCTGCGCGAACAAGGAAGATGGAGTAATGAGGAAGAAAGTTATACCAAATTTGCCGCCTCCTCCAAAAACGTATTACCAATTCAGCAAGGATGTATCCACTCTCAAAGATCACGCGGATCTACTTCACACCTACTTATACAGCATAGAACCGTGGTTGTATGCCAAGTTGTTCTTGGATTCGTTTGATGTTCATGCCTTGCACTTGTTACTGCAGATGTTTAAGCAGAAGTGCGAATTGTTTCCATCTCGCATTTATTCATGCCTCTACCACCTAAGTCAAGTCAATAGATTTGGCATCGTTTCTTCCTTTTTGGATAAAAATGAAAAAAAAGATTTACAGCTAATTTTTCAATCGTTGGCATCTGTTCCCGAACTGGAAAGAGAAGTGGATATATCTGCACTTGAAAATCGTTATACATCTTAAGGACTTGCTATGCTCTTTTTTGCAAGGATAACGTATGTTTTCTCCCTTTGTGAACTTTTCAATCCTAAATCTCAATAAACGAAATAGTATTGATCTTTGAATCAAATACATCTTTATTTTAATCTTTTTTTTATTATAAATTTAAAATTTGGTATGAAAACTTATAGGCAGGCCTCCTTCCTTCTCTCCATACTTTTTATGGAAAATGCGTGAAGTTCAAAAATCCACCTTTATGAATCCTAAAAATAAATAACTTCCTATAAACAACAATTCTGATTTGATTAATTAATTTGTTTATTTATTAGCTACTTTGAATTAGCTGAACAAATAAATTTTAAATAAATTAAAAGGGTAAATATCCAAGGACTTGACAACTTAAAATATACTTTAACCAGGATGCATAGAGGGGCGCGGCTAATTCATCAAATTCTAAAAGAGCATTTCGTGGCATTATTTTCAATAACTCGTCAAAAGCAGTTGGGACGGATAAAAGCTTTATTACATGTGATGACTAGGGATTTCATGTCCTAATGGCAAAGTCTAAAAGAAAAAATCTTGCCTAACCTCTTCATTCAATTTTAGATCCTGTTTGCCAGTCTATTTTCTGCAAAAAACCGTAACTATTTGAAAATTTTCTGAATTTGAAATGTCCTAAAGCTGATAGGATAAATTTTTCTTTTTTTAGAAATATGGAAAACTGCTGATACATCGAACTGTGGTATATTCGATCAATTTATCAAACTCATGATAGCTATAAATCCTACTTTCAAAGATATACATGATGAGTTTATGAAAAGCTACAGATCTCTAAACGGTCTTCACAATCACGTAGAGAATTTGTTCTAACCCCAAGCGTTATCCAGTGATTAGAGACGAAATGGAAGAATCGCCAACGTTCTTAATCCTAGAGGAAGGAGTGTAAAAATAAGAGCGGGCATGAAGAATCCTCAGTTTGTTTTCACTTTGACTCAATCATATTACAATTTTTTTTGTTCTCTTGCTGATCTAGAATGAGTGAGTGATACGATCACGATTACAAAAAAGATAATTTGACTTGATAAATCGCTGCAGTTATCCACAGTTATGGTGAGATTGGGATCTGAGAGTGGAAGTGTAAAGTGCAATACTGGGTGTGCCTCTGATTTTTAAAATAAAAATAATCATTCCAATATTCTTCTACTAAAAAAATGAAACCCAATACATATGAATTTCTTATTCAAAAAAGATGTAATAGATAAAAAATTTCTCCCTTTGTTCCAATTCTATAGAAAATTGAAATATTTTGTCAAATAACTTATATAGCGCTTAGCAAAGAGAATCAAATTTCTCACAAAATGAAGGCAAGGAAAAACCACTTTAATAAATATATAGATCAAGTGGCACTGAGTCAAAAAAGCTTTCAAAAACTGACAGAAAAAGGGTAAAGTCTTTATTCAAAAATAAATGTACGATAAATTCTTTTTGAACACGACATTTTCAAAAAGTAAAATTTTGCCTTTTTCTTCATTCCCACTAAATTGTCACGCTTCCTATTCAGTTGGGGTGCGTAGTAATAGGCTCACCATATTTTATTGTTGAGGAAAATGTAACATTTGAACAAATACTAGATAAAAAAGACAGTTTTCAAGACTAAGTTTAGTTGGAGGAAAGTTAAAAACACATAAATAATATTATAAGAAAAATAATTTTCCCTGCAAGAAAATTTATACATTTTTTACGTTAAATATGATTTTATATAATCATATTTTTCTAATTGAAATAACCGTACACTAAATTTTGGTGTTTCAAAGTTTTAGAATAAAACTTGACATATATTCCTTATTCATTTTTTGATTTTTTATAATAGTAAGCAACTACAAATTTTGATATTTTTGCTATAATAATATAAGTTAAGGTAAAAATCAGGACATTTATTAAAAAGACGGAACGTTTAAAAAGATGAATAAAAGGGTACTATTGCGTTCAAAATAATACGCCTGGTTAACTTATGTAGTAGATGCACTAAATAACTATTGCATAAAATATAACTCGAAACTGTTGATAAAATAGATAAAAGAATGCATATTTTTCTTGATTTTATTTTCAAAGGTAATTCTTTTTTTGTCTCTGACTGCCGAAAATGTTTGGCCTGGCTCCCTCCTTTTTGCCTTCATTCTCAATAATCCGCACTTTCTTCACTCAATCAAGTTTTGTATCATCTTTTACAATTTCATTATTTATTTCCTTTGTGAAAAAACAACATAAAAGAGAGAAAGTAAGAGTAGGTTGTTGCGCCTTTTTCTTTTTGTGCGTGTGTGTGTGTGTACACCTGGAAGCATTTTCATTGGTTAACATATAATCATTGATTGACATAAATTAGACCAATCAGATTAGAGATATTCACTTATTCAAAAATAAGAATGGAATTGAATAACGTATACAAAAGATCACTTGACGTGCAAAGGATGATGGAATTGTGAAAGAGTTAGAGTATATTATTTTGCAATTTCAAGGATGTGCTATGCATGCAGGCTTAAAAAGAACGCAAAAGAAAAAATGTTAAATAAAAGATAATTTGTAAAAAATAAGGAACTGCTTAGAAAAAAAGACGAAAACATTGTACTTTTAGATGATATAGTTTTTTTATATAGAATGCACTAAGAAAGTGTTCGAGTTTTAATTTTGAATGAAAAAATGAGAAAGGAGAACCCTCCAGGAAATGTCAAAGACTTTTTATATTGCTGATACTTCTATGCCTTCAGCATTTAAACTTATTCCTAATTTCATTTTGGATCACGTTTCTTCTATATTCACTTATCCATTTTTCGCTTTCATATAAAAGCACAGGTGGGACACAACTAGTGTTTGAATTTTTCATTAGCGGTAAGTTATCGAAAAAAAAGTATTTTTACCGGCTCTATTCTTTTTTTAACCCATTTAAGGCCAAGCAAAGCAGACGATATCTAAAAAACGCAGACGATTTATATTCAAAGTCATTGAAAAAAGCAGACGAAGATGAAATTACTTATGTTCCAAAATAGGAACATTGGCCGTAAATGGGATTTGAAAATAATTTTGTCAATCTTTAATTAAAAATTTTTTTTACCTTGTATCGATTTTGTATTGGAATTCGTGATAAAAATTTCATAATAAAAACAACTCTTACAAAATTTTTTCTATATTAATATTAACCCACTAAGTAGCATAGAAATCAGACGATATCTAAAAAAACGCAGACGAAGATGAAATTACTTATGTTCCCAAATGAGAGCATTGGGACTTAATGGGTTAAAACCGAAAAGCATTTATTTAAGAAAAATAATATTTTAAAAAATAAAGCCTCTAAAGTTATTCTTCTCAATTCAACTACATTCATCAAACTACGCAAAGTATATCTTTCATTTAGTGTCTTCCTTAAATCATTAGCTATAGTTGTGAGCTTTGATAATTTTTATATATTATTCCTTCAAAATAAAAGATGTTGGATTTTCTTCTTTTATGAAGCTCTTTAGTAGCAATTTCATAAGGGCGAAGAACGTTAGCTAAGTTTTCCAAAACTTTCCACTCATTCTCAGAAATTTTTTCAAAAATGTCATAACGTTTCAAAGCCGTTGGAACTTGGAATCCAAGTTTTCAAATTGATAAATCTTGAAATTGTGTTGTTGCATCTGGTTTTTGTATCTAGAGGATTCACTTGCTCAATTTTTATGTTGTCAAATAAAATAATTAAATGTCAAATAATAATAATTGGTGATGTTCAAAATTTTTTGCAACTTTTCCTAAATTTTTTAACTATTTTTAAAACTTTTTATTCAATTTCAGGCACATTATTATCTTCAGTTTGCTCAAGTTAATAAAAAGCCTTGCTTTGCAAATTTTTTTGATATTTTCAAATTTATCGGTAAAAGGTGTTCTGTAAGGGGAAAGTGAAAAGTGTCGTTTCCCATAAATGACCGGGTTCGAACCATGAACACAACTTTTTATATATTTTGTCTTCCAATTTATTGAGGTATGTCTTTCACTTCACCATTTCTGATTCTACTCACCACAACTCCACATGTTCCATCTACAGAATCACCAATGTAGGTTCAATTATGTTCGACCTTCTATCTATCAGAGGGTCTAAACTTTGGGATGCGTCCTTTTTGTGAACGTTGGGTAAACTCAAGGGAGGGGAGGGGGGGGAGTGTAGGTAAGCAGAATAAAAAACGAAATGAAAAACATATATTTTTTTCAAAGTATTAAATATAAAAAAATGTATTAAATTTTTTTCTGATTTATATTATATATTAATTTCCCATAATATACCTAAAAAGCTAATGAATATATCCTTCTACTGAAAAATAGTATACCTTTAAAATTACACATTTGCTAAACAGGATTTTTGAGACTTATTGAAAAACAAAACAAGTAATGAAATTAATTCAGAGTGCAAGGTGATTTGCGCTATTCTTTGTCTTCTTTAGCGTACGGTTAAATAATTTGTGAGAATCAACTCTCGCATAGGAATAATCCTTTTCCAATATTTTTTATATTCCAATTTCAAATATGGCCAAATCTTGGTATAGAAATGATTAAAATATATCCATTCAAATAAAAAGGTTTTTTTGTTTATCTATTAAAGAGAGTGAGATGTTTTTTTTAAATCTAGTACTGCTAATTAGTGGTCTGGCAAGACCACGGAGCAAAACAAAAAATTAAGAAAAGTAAAGCATACTTGATTTTGCCTAACTTAAAAAAACTGCTGTGTATTTATTAGATTATATTCAATGATCTAGAATCTAGATTCTAGATTGTTTCCATGGAGAAAAAGCTTATAGAATAAGTAGGAGCAGGTTTTATTCAGGAGTAAAACAAATTTCGCGAAAGAAACACTCATCTTTGTCACGTGAAGAAATTTTAAAATTAGGAAGTTTCTTTACAGGCGAAGGAATATTTCTATTCGATTTAGGATCAAGATAAACTGTGCACAACATCGGATTCAACTTCCTAATTCGGAGATTTTGTGATGCTTAGAACTGTGAAATATTTGGATATCAAACTTAATATGAATTTTTCTATAAATAGAAAAATAATTTAAAAACAGAAAAAAAAATTATAATTTTTTTTAAAAATAATTATTCTTATATTTAACTTAATATGTATTTTTGTATTTTCAATAATTTTAAATTTAATTCTGCATTTCATTCTGCAATATTTTTTTTTGAAATGGAGAAAATCAATTTTTTTACATTTACATTTTATAAAAGATATAAATTTGGTGCTGAAGGTGGCCCATCAAATTGGTGAAGGTAAGTACAACGATAAAGTAAAGGAGGTACTTTAACGTTGTGCCCAATAAATTACCTTTACTTTATCGTTGTACATTTTATAAAGGTCTAAATATGCATGGCCGCCATATACATACGTCAATGTAAAGGTAAAGATACTTTGGAGTCTTCATAAAGGCCCAATTCCACTGCTCATGTCGAAGAACCTCGATCGAACCCGAGACCTTGTGGTATATAAGCCAAGTATATCTAACCAACTGGATATAAATACCTTTACTCTTAAAACCCAGGATATTCATAATATGGAGGTTTTACTGCATATATATATACATGGGGGATAGACGCGCAAAAATCGTTCTGTTGCTGTTATTGATAGAGTATATTCGATTTAATAATTTTTAAATTCTTTTGATAAAAATATTCTGTTATCATTTTTTTGAAATAAAAATTCTTTCATTAATTAATTATTATTGCACGTAGTATGCGTGTAAAAAGTTTTTCTCGTGACATTTTTAGATATTATAAGGATTTTCTGAATCAATGGCACAGTACAAGGGTCCAGCGAGTGAAGGAGATAGAGCTGCTCAACTCTACAAGAAGAGGGAGAATCTGCAACTAGACATGTCTTTCAAGAAAAGGAAGATAGAAGAAAATCTCAAAGTTAGTGGGATTGAAAGCAAATTCTCTGCTTGCAATGAAGATGTCGAAAGTGATTTGAAAGTAAATTTTTCAATTTTCCTCCAATCTCAGTTCCTTCATTTGTAAGGCTTTTTTTTCATTATTGCCATCAAAAATTTCTGATCCATTAAAAAATTTATCTAAAAATTAAATTTAAGTTTTTGAAAAAAATTGAGTCTAAAAATAATACCAATAATCTCCCATTTTTTATTCATAAATTTCTGAATTATAATTCAAATCCATTTGAAAAAACTATTTTAACCTTAAAATTTCCCGTATCCGGTAAATTCACCGATTTCAATTAACCGACAATCAATTCACCGATTTAAAAAAATTTTTAATGTGCTTAATGTGATGAAATGAATAATTTGTAATCAATAAATCAATAATGAATTTAAAAATCAATATATCTTTTTTAGTGAAATTAATTGTCCGTGAATTAACACATTGGTGAATTGAAACATCGCTGAATTCACTATCGGTGAATTGATAGTCGGTGAATTTACCTAGACTCAAAATTTCCTTCTTTATGCAGTAATTTTTTCAATTAAAATAATTTACTTTTTTTATAACCTAATTAAAATTATTTACGTTTTAATGTGTTTTAGTAGTGTTTTCGTGTGTTACCCTAAAATGAGCTCTTTCTTGTCGCTGTCTTTTTCATTAGATTCATGAATCGTCACCAGATCCGCGTTTCTGTAGGAATTAGAGATGTATCTGATGTGAATTTTTTTGTATTCCCGCACGTGGATATCAAATTTGGCATGTTTTATACTTGTTAAAAATCGAAAAGAGAAGATGTCAATGTATATGTCTTATCATAAAAATTTTGGATAAAGTAAAAATTTAAAAATTCCAAAAAAACTGCGGTATATAGAAAAAGCAAAACTGTTTGAAAATTACGGATGTTGAAAGATGATCTCTGGATGAGGATGTTAATAGGATGTAATAATCTATCATATATACATCTCTAGCAAGAATCAATACACACCTAAAGATTAGGAATAAATCAGTTTTTCTCACTAAAGAACTACGACAAAAGGAAATAGTGGATGAAAAGCCAAGGTACAGATCTCAGCTCAGATGCCCATCTATCCTAAGAAACAGTGTTCAGGATTTGTGTATCGTTGTCTATAATTATTAATTGTGAAATTGTAATGGACGCCTTCCTTTTACGTCTGACTCTCATCAGGTCATGGGGACAAAAATCTATAAAAAAAATTGACATTTGCAGGAAAAGCCTTTAAAATAATCAGATCAATCACTTTTCTCATATAAATACGTTTTTGAATGATTAGAATGTGATGAAAATATGATTTTATCCTTAAAATGCCTACTTTTTTCACTCAATTCTGTCTGTAAGTTTTTTCAATTTTTCTGAAAATTATTATATATACCAAAAATTTATTTGTAAAAAAAAGACAAACAGAAATAAGAATTAGCATTTTAAAAATAGATTGACCAGACGTATCGTTTTAATCACCTTTTTTAACGGTCCCGCCCCTAATGTCTCGTTTTTCGTCATAAGTCATAACGTATTTTTACGAGAAACAAAATAATAAAATCTGTAGTTCCTTACTATTGTATACAATGAAAAAGGAACGCGCCAAGTTCTTGCGTAAAAT
Organism: Nectonema munidae; assembly: GCA_030549495.1. Classification (NCBI taxonomy): domain Eukaryota; kingdom Metazoa; phylum Nematomorpha; class Nectonematoida; family Nectonematidae; genus Nectonema; species Nectonema munidae. The sequence continues at coordinate 6,484 of JAUIRK010000151.1, read as the reverse complement.
GGCTTTTTTTTTTTTAGAAAAATATGATTAAAATCATGATTAACATAAAAAATCTGAAATATAGTTTTTTTTAGTATTTCTTTTACATACATGCATAAAATTAATTTCCTTATAATATATATAAGTTTGTTTTGCATTTGCCTTGAACATCTTTTCAACATTTTCACATCTGCTGCTAAATTGTCTCGTTTTTGTCACAATGAAATGGCGACAGCCTAATCATAATAACAAGGATAATTAAAACAAATGATGTTTCTTATTTTTCACAGATTCAAAATTTTTAACTACTTTTTGTTCACAAGTGACAATTGGTGGACCCTTTGTAGTTTTATTTTTTTAGTATAGCTCAAATTGTGGAGAATGTTTTGTATTTGCAGTCATTACGCGTAACTGCGAAATCTACCTTGATTGTTACTTTCGGCTTTTTTTCAGAGTAGTACTTTTGGCCTGCTTACGCTAACCCAAATGAAGGAGAGGCAGAAACAGCTCAACTCAATGAAAGAGGATGAGGATGAGAAGAGGAAGGCGCTGATAAATCCCGGCAAGATGGATTCTCCTCATTCCAAACAAGATGAACAGCAAAAGCATCTAAAAGACAGTCTGATTAAGCAAGTACACGTAGATTCTAAATCATTTAAAATTATTTAACTAAGTTTTATCGTTATTGACAAAAATTCGTTTTGTTGTTGACGAAATCGTTTTCCATTTATTTTCAATAATTTGGAATTTATTACAAATCTTCAAATAATTTCTTCTTTTTTTTGTTGCTAAAACATGGAATGTCTTTAAATACTTTTCGCTCTACACTCTACAGTGAATCTAGACTTTTGGATGGAAACTTGTTTACTGATTTTAAAAATTTTTAAATGATGCAAATAACATTTCCCATAATTTTTAACAAAAAAGATTTTTCATTCTCTCTTTATATATTTTTTTTCATAAATTTTATTATAGCTTTTAATATTAAATGAAAGTGACCTTGTAAGCAGTTAAAAATATAGAGCACATTTTTACGTTAAAGATTTTTTGGCTTTAAATAGATTTTTCTATTGCAGAAAGAAATTTGAACTGAGCGCTCAAAAAATATTTTGGAGGAGAGGGGAGTATGACAGAAATTTTTTCCTTCATTTTGTTCTTTATTTCAATTCCGAAGAATTGAACAACATTGTTTTATTTTTTCTAGAAAATATCTAAATTATCCTTCAACATGGATGATGATGATGATGAAGAAGAAGATGATGATGATAGCGATGGTTGTGATGATAGTGAATTCAAAAAGGAGGACAAAAAAGATGATTCCAAGACTTTTGCTAAATCGAGTTATGGAAAGGATCCTACTGTGGACACCTCCTTCCTACCAGATAAGGAGAGGGAGTGTGCAGAAATCGATGAAAGGTTTCGTCCTTCTTTTTACGCCTTTTTTTACAGTACTCTTTATAAACTGCCTTGTTCAAGTTTTTAGGCGTAAATACATTGAAGAGTGGAAGGCTTTGCAGACCAAAATCAAGGACGAAGAGATCGAGATCACTTACAGTTACTGGGATGGCTCTGGTCACCGTCGCTTACAAACGATGCTTAAAGGCGACAGTATTGGAATGTTTTTGCAGAAGTACTACTCTACTTCGTATTCTCTGGTCATTAACCCGTTAACGACCCGAATGATCAGACGGTATCTGATGTAAAGCAGAAGATTTATATTAAAAATCATTAATAAATGCAGATGATTTTATATTTGTAAAGTCGACATATGTCCACTGTGGTTAATAACCGGCTAATAATAGTGTGCAATCAATTGGTTACATTGTAAACTAGATTAGTGTTTCCCAAAGTGATGCCTATGAACCCATTGAGTTTCCCAAACTCCTAGATCAGTTTGGGACAATTTAAACTTGTGCGTGATCAGCTTCAAAGGTTTCATAAAATGTTGATAAGTTTTTCCATTTATTGTTTTTATTTATTCAAAAAATCATTAACAAAAAAGTGAAAACAAGAATTTATGTTTTTTACATTCAAAAAAGTTTATTTTTGCTTAATTTTAACTTCGTCAATTAGATCCAAAGCAAAAAACTTTAATAAAAAGATATCAAAAGTTTCATTAAATAAAACTTTAAAAATTAAGTTACTTTATCTACGTTTTATTTTTAGCTTACTACTTAAGACATTAAATTTTAACTTGTATGATTTTTGTTATTTATTTTAATGTAGTAATTTAAGTTTTTTCCAAACTAAGAAGGTTGGTTAGAAACTAGGTTTTGATAGCTCAAGTTTTTGTGTTCAATCCCGCATCAAGCCTTTCTTCATGGTTCGATACCAGCCGCGCAATTATTCCTTCTCGTAGATAACACCCCATGGTACCTTTAACTCTTCGCCATAAAAAGAAGAATATGATATCTTCTATTATATCTTTTAATTATTCACTTGGCCAATAAAGACGTAGGAGAGTCTAACTATTCTGATAAAGTGATATTCTTTGAGTTTCTAATAGACTGAGTACGCAAGGTAGGGAACCATTGAAAGTAGTCTTTGTTAATAGTTGGTCGCTTAAAGAAGGTAGAACAAGCTTAATCATCATTGATTTTGAAGGTTTTACTGTATATTGATGCTATCGTCCCATTTGTATTAATCAATTTGTATATTTGCTTGGTGCCTTATATACTTTAAATGACAGGAATAAAGCAGTTTCTTTGTTTGATTGACAGGTGTTTGGAGGATTTGCGGCCAGACTTCAGCGAATTAAGAGTTGTGACGGTGGACAACTTGATGTTCATCAAGGAAGACACCATCATCCCACACACCTTCACCTTCTACGACTTCATCATTTCGCAGGCGAGAAGCAAGTCCGGACCTCTTTTCAACTTCGCCGCTTACGAAGATGTTCGCATACGCAGCGATGCTTCAGTCGCTAAAGACGAGAGTCACGCCGGAAAAGTTTGCTTGAGGTGCTTTAAATTTTTTGCTTGAGGTTCACATTTTCAGTCTATCTGTGTCTAATGTCAATCTATATGTAGTAAGTATGTATGTATGAATATGTGTACATGTTTTTCAATACAACTAAATATGAAATCTTGTGTCAAGATTGTCAAAAAATATATATGAATGTATTCGTATGTATGTACATACAATCGGGCTCAACTCTAACACTAACTCGAATACTAACACTCATGCTAATTCTACACTAATCGTAAGCCCGACAATAAGGTTTCAAAAGTTTACACATGAATCCTTTGAGGACCGGTGGGATACTGGTGTCCCAAAAATTGAAATCATCTGCTTTAGATATATAAAATTGCATTGAAAAATAAAGCAGACGATTAGTCTTGGAAATTCTCATCCTCAAAGGGTTAATGCCCATTTTGAAATTGTTTGGGCACGTCTTATTTATTATTCAAATTGAGGGGACAATTTGAATAGTCAAAATCAGCGGTAGAGCGTTTCTTTTATTCCTCGTTTTCACACTAAAAACGATAGTCAACATGGAAATGTTTGATTGACGTGCGTCCTGTATTTTTCTTTGCATGAAGCATCCATCACACATCACTTTTCCTCTCTTCTATTCGTCGGTTTTCACGTCAGCAAATGATTTTTATTTTTTATCATTTTAAGGATGAAGTTGATATCGTATTTTCTCAAACTGACTATGACTGAACTTTTGGTCGACAACCTACTTTTTGTAGGCCTGTCATAACAAAGCATGCATAAACTATTTCAGTTATATCAATACTGTGTGTGTATGTGTTAAGTTAAGCAATATTATGATCTCTCTATCTCGACCTCTCTCTTTTTTTTAAAATAGTTCAAAAGAAAGCAAGAGATTTATGATATAGTTTTTGAATATTTTTTTACTTTTTTTTTTATAAATTAAAATTCTATATGTATATTCCAAATTTTCAAACATATGTTCTCATTTTAATATTGAAAAGAAAAAATCAAAAAGAACATTTTGACTGTTATTTATTTATCAAATTCATACATATAATTTTGATTGGGTTGAAAAAAAGATTTGTTCTATCTATGAAGAAAAATTCTTGAGGAATACCGTCGCAGGCCATACACGGAAAGTTTGTTGAAAAAACTTTTTGTCTAAAGAGCATTTCGTTGAAGACGTGTTTTGTAAAAAAAGGAAATAGTCGTTTAATTAGGTATTTAGTTAATTAGCGGGTTAGATATCTTATATTAGTGATATGCTATATTGTTAAAGTGTTCTTGTGTTTATTAATCTATACTTAATAAGTTTTACATTGGACAAAAAGTCTATTTGCTACCGTTACTTTTAGAATAGAAAGATGAATCTAATCTCTAATAATTTTTATCAAAGTATGCATATACGAAACTAAAAGTAAGGGGGGCCAACGATAAATTTAAAAAGAATAAATATTTTTTGATTTGAACATTTTTCGATTCTTTGATTATTTTGACAAATATATTATTTACAATCGTGAAAAAATTGCAAAATATAGGTAATAACTTTTGTTACATCGCATGAGGTAGCAAAATATGAACAGAAAGTTTCATATTTTTTGATTTTTTAAAGAATATTTTTCGATTCTTTGATTACAGAATTTTATTTTGATTATTTGACAAATATAATATTTAAAATCGTGAAAAAATTGCAAAAATATAGGTAATAACGTATGTAACATCGTCTCCCCGAATGAGGTATATCAAATCTTACATCTAGCAAAATATGAACTGAGAGGTTGGAGAACTAAAATTTTTTTTTATTATTTTTGTGAAAGGATGCAGATTGAGTTAAATTTTTTTCTAATATTTGAAATTTTTGAAAAATCTCTATTTTTCATATATTTTTTTCATTTTAACAATTTTGTCCAAAAAAATATGCTTGAAATCACCGCATTTTATGCTTGAAACAAAATGTTATGCGAGAATTTTTTTTTAAACATTTTAAACCATGCGCATCTTAAAGAGCATCCTTTTTACTACATTTTTCAATTATTTTTAGTTTTCAAAAAAATTCAAAAAATTTTTTAAAAACCCCTTGAACAATATGCACAATTTTGCCATTTTTCACTATATTTTAGCGTGTAAAATGAAGATTAAATTTTTTTTTCCATTTTTTTTTGCACATTCATAAAATATAACTGATATTTAAACACATTATGGTGAAAAAATTAGGAAAATTTTTTTTTGATTTTTAAAAAAATTTTTTTTGTCTAAATTTGGAAAATTTAACTTTGCAACAAAACTTTATGCGAGAAATTTTTTAAAAATCATTTTAAACCATGTCTATCTTAAAAAACATCCTTTTACCTACATTTTTGAATTATTTTTAGTTTTTAAAAAATTCAAATTTTTTTTTTATAACCCCTTGAACAATATGCACAATTTTGACATTTTTTAATATATTTTAGCGTGTAAAATGAAGAATGGTAATTATTTTTTCAATTTTTTTTGCACATTCATAATAAATAATTGATATTTAAACATACTACGGTGGAAAAATTTAGAAAAATTTAGAAATTTTTTTTTGAAAAATTGTATATAGCGGGTTAGATATCTTATATTAGTGATATGCTATATTGTTAAAGTGTTCTTGTGTTTATTAATCTATACTTAATAAGTTTTACATTGGACAGAAAGTCTATTTGCTTCCGTTACTTTTAGAATAGAAAGATGAATCTAATCTCTAATAATTTTTATCAAAGTATGCATATACGAAACTAAAAGTAAGGGGAGCCAACGATAAATTTAAAAAGAATAAATATTTTTTGATTTGAACATTTTTCGATTCTTTGATTATTTTGACAAATATTAGAAAAACTTTACAAAATTTTCGAAAAATTTTAAACTTATCCAATTTTCGATTTTAATATCTCATTTTAAAGTAAATTTTATACTGATTACGAAAATGTAAAAATATTTTAAATTAAACATTTTTTAAATACTTTTTTTAGCCTTTGAACTTGAAAAAATGACAAAAAATTCAACTTTGACCTCAAAAAAAATTAAAAAATCATTCGATTCATTTCAAACAAATTACATATTTGGAATCAGCGTATCAAACTCTATCAGAATACGCTTTTAAATTTTTATTTTTTTTTATTTTTCAATTTTCCGAATTTTCAGGCCTTTTCAGCGCGCTCAAAATTAGACTTTTATCACTTCTCCTCATATATTCAACCAAAAACCAAGTTTTATATATTTTTAGAATCCACTTATCATTCTGAATAACAATATTAGCTTTATTTTACCATAAATCTTTTTATTCAAAAAAATTCATATATATTTGTATATTTTGTATATATACGTGCATAATGTACTTATTTTAACCAATCAAAAAAATTCATTTGCATTAAAAAAATTTTACATTTTCAATATATCCAATTCATTTAATGGCTGATGGGTTTATTCATTCTTCTCAAGAAAGATTATAAATTTATATGACTATTATTTCAAATCTATATTTTTAATAAAACAAGATTCTTTATTAAAGTTGTTTTTCTTAATTTATAAATTTTGTTTTTTT